>JAXIVJ010004316.1:0-65000 GCA_036785665.1 Chirona hameri | reverse complement strand
CGCTGGGGGTAAATATTACCCCCTGTCGTATCTTCCGAACCAATGACCGCAGCGGGGACACGCAAGGCGGCGATCGAAAGGCCTCAAGGAGACGAATATAATGCACACCCGAAATTTTTAAAATAAGGTAACATGTCCGGTCACCATCAGGTTAAAGGTCAAACTTGAGGTATTTGAGTTTTTGAGCCATACTTTCCATCCAAAGCCTTAGATTGCGACTATTATCGCACAAGGTGCTCTCAAAGGTATAATGCATCTCATGCATCCGAAAGTGAAATTGTAAACAAAAGTCGAGGTCAAGGTCAGGTCACAAAAGGTCACAGGTCTACGAAAGCCATGCGACACATGTTGTAAGGGTTATTTTACACGTATAATTCGATAGTAGCAGCCATTTTCACAACCTGACTCCACATAATTGCCCTCAGGTCAAGGTCAGGTCACAATAAGGTCAAAATTTGAAATTGATTAATCTAAATACAAAAGACATGTTTCTAGACCAGCTTTGTCTCAGAAATACAGTGGTGGTATTCGTTTGTCAGTATCTAGTCAATAAAAGCCCAAAAACAGGAATTAAAAAATGACGTCATGAGTTACTTATACTTAGGGAGCCATAATTCAGTCAAATATAAAGATATTGCTTTGAAACTTGGTTTGATTATCGTCCATACGTCGTTCTCTAACATATATTCCGTTTTGTTTTGCAAATGTTTGAAAATGTAGATGTTGAGGCTATTTTTTACAAACATCGTTTTTTGCATTTTTGGGGTAAAAAAACAACATTTTCGAAATTTCGGAATAACAAGTTTTAGCCCTTACAATTAGCTACCTTTTAGCGTTTTTCGATTGCATTTTG
Organism: Chirona hameri; assembly: GCA_036785665.1. Lineage (NCBI taxonomy): Eukaryota > Metazoa > Arthropoda > Thecostraca > Balanomorpha > Balanidae > Chirona > Chirona hameri. The sequence continues at coordinate 64,147 of JAXIVJ010004316.1, read as the reverse complement.
CCTAAAATATGGCATTTGTACGGCCTGGCAAAGTTTAGCTGATTTTTGTGTCAAACTCGCGTGTAGTGACGTCATTAAAACGTCATTATCTTCCAAAGTACTACCTTAATTTCAGTGAAATTGGTGAGAAGACGTCGAATTTATGCAACATAAGGTACTGCAAGTTTGACAACATTTTCGAAATTTCGGAATAACAAGTTTTAGCCCTTACAATTAGCTACCTTTTAGCGTTTTTCGATTGCATTTTGCCTAAAATATGGCATTTGTACGGCCTGGCAAAGTTTAGCTGATTTTTGTGTCAAACTCGCGTGTAGTGACGTCATTAAAACGTCATTATCTTCCAAAGTACTACCTTAATTTCAGTGAAATTGGTGAGAAGACGTCGAATTTATGCAACATAAGGTACTGCAAGTTTGACGTCGCTATCCTACATAGTTTTCAAATTATTGAGAAAGTTATGAAGGGGGTAAAATGTATCCCCCCAGCGGGGCGCGGGTTAAATGGCAGTTCTTAAAAGACAGGAAACCAAAACAAGAAAGTAATTGTGTTACTGCGCAGTTCTTGTTTGATAAGAAATCAAGTCGGCACATTTTGCGTTGTGGAAGTTTGCTCAAATGCATTGTATATACTTGAGTCGCCAAAAATGACTGAAAGCTTAAGATATTGAGAATACCAAGCACTATTGCGTGGGCAATACCGTTGGCTTCTTCATTTCGGTATTACAACTTTAAGAAAAGCGGTGGAGGAAATATGTTTTTGGCTTCTCCTTAACTTTAAAACTATCGAAAATATTCGTGTAATCAGCTCTCTCCTTGTGCTTGCGGCTGGCCTGACATTCCAGGATGCCTGCTGTCTTGACTGCTCTGGCTCCGATACAGACTGTTTTGGCTCCGATACAGACTGTTTTGGCTCCAATACAGGCTGCTCTGGCTCCGATACAGGCTGGTCTAGCTCCAATACAGGCTCCTCTGGCTCAGATACAGACTGGTCTGGCTCCGATACAGACTGTTTTGGCTCCAATACAGGCTGTTTTGGCTCCAATATAGGCTGGTCTGGCTCCGATACAGGCTGGTCTAGCTCCAATACAGGCTGCTCTGGCTCCGATACAGGCTCCTCTGGTTCCGATACAGGCTCATCTGGTTCCGATACAGGCTGGTCTGGCTCCGATATAAGCTGTCCTGGCTCCGGTATATACTGGTATGGCTCCGATACAGGCTCCTCTGGTTCCGATAAGGCTGGTCTGGTTCCGATACAGACTCCTCTGGTTCCGATACAGGCTGGTTTGGTTCCGACACAGGCTCCTCTGGTTCCGATACAGGCTCCTCTGGTTCCGATACAGGCTGGTCTGGCTCCGATATAGGCTGTCCTGGCTCCGGTATAGACTAGTCTGGCTCCGATACAGGCTTCTCTGGCTCCGATACAGGCTCCTCTGGTTCCTATACAGGCTGGTTTGGTACCGATACAGGCTCCTCTAGTTCCGATACAGGCTGGTCTGGCTCCGATATAGGCTGTCCTGGCTCCGATACAGGCTCCTCTGGTTCCGATACAGGCTCCTCTGGTTCCGATACAGGCTCATCTGGTTCCGATACAGGCTGGTCTGGCTCCGATATAGGCTGTCCTGGCTCCGGTATAGACTGGTCTGGCTTCGATACAGGCTGTCCTGGCTTCGATATAGGCTGTCCTGGCTCCGGTATATACTGGTATGGCTCCGATACAGGCTCCTCTGGTTCCGATAAGGCTGGTCTGGTTTCGATACAGGCTGGTTTGGTTCCGACACAGGCTCCTCTGGTTCCGATACAGGCTCCTCTGGTTCCGATACAGGCTGATCTGGCTCCGATACAGGCTGCTCTGGCTCCGGTATAGACTAGTTTGGCTCCGATACAGGCTCCTCTGGTTCCGATACAGGCTGCTCTGGTTCCGATACAGACTGCGCGCGGCTCATTGTTGATCGGTTGTTGGCCTGTGATTGACGTCTCCCGTGGTTCCGATACAGACTGTTCTGCTGGCTCATTGTTGATCGGTTGTTGGCCTGTGATTGACGTCTTCCGTGGTTCCGATACAGACTGTTCTGCTGGCTCGTTGTTGGTCGGTTGTTGGCCTGTGGTTGACGTCTCCCGTGGTTCCGATACAGACTGTTCTGCTGACTCATTGTTGGTCGGTTGTTGGCCTGGGATTGACGTCTCCCGTGGTTCCGATACAGACTGTTCTGCTGGCTCATTGTTGGTCGGTTGTTGGCCTGGGATTGACGTCTCCCGTGGTTCCGATACAGACTGTTCTGCTGGCTCATTGTTGGTCGGTTGTTGGCCTGGGATTGACGTCTCCCGTGGTTCCGATACAGACTGTTCTGCTGGCTAATTGTTGGTCGGTTGTTGGCCTGGGATTGACGTCTCCCGTGGTTCCGATACAGACTGTTCTGCTGGCTCATTGTTGATCGGCTGTTGGCCTGTGATTGACGTCTCCCGTGGTTCCGATACAGGCTGGTCTGGTTCCGATACAGACTGCTCTGCTGGCTCATTGTTGGTCGGTTGTTGGCCTGGGATTGACGTCTCCCGTGGTTCCGATACAGACTGTTCTGCTGGCTCATTGTTGGTCGGTTGTTGGCCTGGGATTGACGTCTCCCGTGGTTCCGATACAGGCTGGTCTGGTTCCGATACAGACTGCTCTGCTGGCTCATTGTTGGTCGGTTGTTGGCCTGGGATTGACGTCTCCCGTGGTTCCGATACAGGCTGTTCTGCTGGCTCATTGTTGGTCGGTTGTTGGCACGGGATTGACGTCTCCCGTGGTTCCGATACAGGCTGTTCTGCTGGCTCATTGTTGATCGGTTGTTGGCCTGGGATTGACGTCTCCCGTGGTTCCGATACAGGCTGGTCTGGTTCCGATACAGACTGCTCTGCTGGCTCATTGTTGGTCTGTTGTTGGCCTGGGATTGACGTCTCCCGTGGTTCCGATACAGGCTGTTCTGCTGGCTCATTGTTGGTCGGTTGTTGGCCTGGGATTGACGTCTCCCGTGGTTCCGATACAGACTGCTCTGCTGGCTCGTTGTTGGTCGGTTGTTGGCCTGGGATTGACGTCTCCCGTGGTTCCGATACAGGCTGGTCTGGTTCCGATACAGACTGTTCTGCTGGCTCATTGTTGGTCGGTTGTTGGCCTGGGGTTGATGTCTCCCGTGGTTCCGATACAGACTGCTCTGCTGGCTCATTGTTGGTCGGTTGTTGGCCTGGGATTGACGTCTCCCGTGGTTCCGATACAGACTGTTCTGCTGGCTCATTGTTGGCGGTTGTTGGCCTGGGATTGGCATCTCCCGTGGTTCCGATACAGACTGTTCTGCTGGCTCATTGTTGGTCAGTTGTTGGCCTGGGGTTGACGTCTCCCGCAGCGCAGTAACGTAGCTGTGTTCAGCGGCGATTTGTGTCTGAAAACACACTGTAGCGCCGCTGGGTAGTTGCAGCGGAGGTTGTGCAAAGACACTCGTGCACGCATGCACCAGCGCACTCATGTGAGAAAAATGACGGCCTCAGATTTTGTGGTGGGAACTCGAATGTCTTATCCGCGGGCGGGGCGCCGATGTCTGTGCCATTTGTGAAAGAACTGTGAAACCAGCATAGGTGGGCACCGTTACTTCAAAATGTAACTTCGTTACTCGTTGCTCAGTTACTCCACACAAAAAAGTAACTCGTTACTCGTTACTCAGTTACATCGTCAAAAATGTAACGGCAGTTTCAGTTACTCCGTTACTCAGTTACTTTTGTAAAACGAAGTGATACAATGTAAGCGCAGGTTTTATGCCTTTTTTGTTGCTTTGTAATTAGTAACTTTTTAAACTATTAAAGGGAAATAATGACCTTTTGATTTTGTTAGCAACAATGTATTTGGCTACCGTTATGGTATTAAATGATGTGATCTAAATTTAAGAATTAAATACAATTATTCCCTAATTCAAAGTTGTAAGTTTGGAAAAAATAAAAAGCAAGTACATATACTTCTTAACCCTATTACTGTCGGGATGAAAAAGATACGAATATGTCGAGGGGGGTCTTTTTCGCCTCCCCCCTTCGTATCTCGGAAACCGCTGGAACGATTCTCTCTGGGAGAGCAGCATTCGATTCCTTGGAGTATGAACTACATTCCTGTATTCATTAGTATCCACAATGTTGTCATTGGCGGATACAGGTAGCAAAAACAAATGGGGGAAAACATGAATTTTTATATTTTTGCCCTGGGACGTTGTTTGAACACAATTGTCATGTTATTGGATGGCGTCACCTAATTGTATGCTCTAACATATACTCCTATTTAAAGTTTGGGAAAATTAACCCAATGGCGTCCTCAGGCAATTCCTAAGGGGGTATCTAAAGATGTCACTATAATATTTTTTGCCGCTTTGATTTCTGTTTTAGATGCATATAATTATATGTATATGTATGAGAATGTAAATTATGGTAGTTTTTTATTTGTGCAGTGGCGTGCTCAGGAGGGGAAGAAGAGGGAAATTGAGCTTTGTCTTTTGTTATCTCTATCTTTGCTTATTGATATATTTTGTTATGTAGTGTCACGCCATGGGTCCACAACTCCCCCTAATTGCATACCTGTGACCGCCTATGCCTCAACATACAATTGTGATCCATGCAGATGATGTTGGATGAAATTACCCACTGCAAAATAACGTCCAGGGGCACTCAACACATTGTGTGTGAACGGAGTCAAACGCGTGCCGCCAAAATCCGTCCCTGGAGTCGCTCTTGGGAAACCAAAAATGCAAAAAAAAATATGAAACGTGTGCAAGGCATTGCTAAAACAGGTCACCAAGTTTCAAGTTGATATCTTTTGCTATGTAGTTACGCGTCGTGGTTCCACAACTCCCTCCTAATTTAATCCCTGGAGGCGCCCATTACATTTGGTCATGCGCTTGCGTCCCATCCCTGAAACCGCCTATGCCACAAACTACAATTGTGATCCATGCAGATGATATTACACGAGATAGTCTACCGTGTAATAGCGTTTTGAGTTACTAAACACCATGTGTGTATACACTTGCCTCCAAAAACCCGTTCCTGGAGTCGCCTGTGGGAAACCCAAAAATAAAAATAAAAATCACACAAGGTGTGCAAAAAAATAACTAAGAAGGTTCACTGGGTTACAAATTCTTATCTTTCAGATTTCGAAGAAATACCAGTGACCCAAAATGCCTCCCAAAATATGTCCCTGAAGGCGCCCATGCGCAATATAAAAAAAAATCAGAAAAAAATGTTCAACATGTCTACAAATGGTATTAAAGAAAGGTGTGAAAGTCGTAGGCTCGTATCTACAACGGTTAGAGAATGGGAACTGATTCCCTTTGAAGGGCGAGTCACGCTGAAAACCCAAACATGCCCCCCCCCCAAAAAAAACACGCCTGGAGCCGCCCCTGGTGGGGAGAAAATTTCGCAAATTTTCCGAAATGTGCCCAATGAATAGTAAGGAAAAGTCAAAGTTTGATTGCCGTATCTTTACTCGTTTTGGAACAGGATGGGAAAAGCCTTGGAGGGTCGTTTTTTAAACTTTTGCTTATTTGTTGTATAAAACTGAAAAATAAATGCTCACCACGAACACCCGGCTGGCTGTGTGATAACCTTACAAGATGCCGTCCGATAACCTTACAAGACTCTGTGCGATAACCTTACAAGACGCTGTCGATAACCTTACAAGACGTTGTGCGATAACCTTACAAGACGCTGTGCGATAACCTTACAAGACGCTGTAGATAACCTTACAAGACGCTGTCGATAACCTTACAAGACGCTGTGCGATAACCTTACAAGACGCTGTGCGATAACCTTACAAGACGCTGTAGATAACCTTACAAGACGCTGTAGATAACCTTACAAGACACTGTGCGATAACCTTACAAGACGCTGTAGATAACCTTACAAGACGCTGTAGATAACCTTACAAGACACTGTGCGATAACCTTACAAGACGCTGTAGATAACCTTACAAGACGCTGTGTGATAACCTTACAGGACACTGTGTGATAACCTTACAAGACGCTGTAGATAACCTTACAAGACGCTGTGTGATAACCTTACAAGACACTGTGTGATAACCTTACAAGACGCTGTGCGATAACCTTACAAGACGCTGTAGATAACCTTACAAGACGCTGTGTGATAACCTTACAAGACACTGTGTGATAACCTTACAAGACGCTGTGCGATAACCTTACAAGACGCTGTAGATAACCTTACAAGACGCTGTGTGATAACCTTACAAGACGCTGTGCGATAACCTTACAAGACGCTGTCGATAACATTACAAGACGCTGTGCGATAACCTTACAAGACGTTGTGCGATAACCTTGCAAGACGTTGTGCGATAACCTTACAAGACGTTGTGCGATAACCTTGCAAGACGCTGTAGATAACCTTACAAGACGCTGTGCGATAGCCTTACAAGACGCTGTAGATAACCTTACAAGACACTGCGATAACCTTACAAGACGCTGTAGATAACCTTACAAGACGCTGTGCGATAACCTTACAAGACACTATGCGATAACCTTACAAGACGCTGTAGATAACCTTACAAGACACTGCGATAACCTTACAAGACGCTGTAGATAATCTTACAAGACGCTGTGCGATAACCTTACAAGACACTGTGCGATAACCTTACAAGACACTGCGATAACCTTACAAGACGCTGTGCGATAACCTTACAAGACGCTGTGCGATAACCTTACAATACGATGTGCGATAACCTTACAAGACGCTGTAGATAACATTACAAGACGATGTGCGATAACCTTACAAGACACTGCGATAACCTTACAAGACGCTGTGCGATAACCTTACAAGACGCTGTAGATAACCTTACAAGACGCTGTAGATAACCTTACAAGACGCTGTAGATAACCTTACAAGACACTGTGCGATAACCTTACAAGCCGCTATAGATAACCTTACAAGACGCTGTGCGATAACCTTACAAGACGCTGTGCGATAACCTTACAAGACGCTGTAGATAACCTTACAAGACGCTGTAGATAACCTTACAAGACACTGTGCGATAACCTTACAAGACGCTGTAGATAACCTTACAAGACGCTGTAGATAACCTTACAAGACACTGTGCGATAACCTTACAAGACGCTGTAGATAACCTTACAAGACGCTGTGTGATAACCTTACAAGACGCTGTGCGATAACCTTACAAGACGCTGTAGATAACCTTACAAGACGCTGTGTGATAACCTTACAAGACACTGTGTGATAACCTTACAAGACGCTGTGCGATAACGTTGCAAGACGCTGTAGATAACCTTACAAGACGCTGTGCGATAACCTTACAAGACGCTGTGCGATAACCTTACAAGACGCTGTCGATAACCTTACAAGACGCTGTCGATAACCTTACAAGACGCTGTGCGATAACCTTACAAGACACTGCGATAACCTTACAAGACGCTGTGCGATAACCTTACAAGACGCTGTAGATAACCTTACAAGACGCTGTGCGATAACCTTACAAGACGCTGTAGATAACCTTACAAGACGCTGTAGATAACCTTACAAGACGCTGTGCGATAACCTTACAAGACGTTGTGCGATAACCTTACAAGACGCTGTAGATAACCTTACAAGACGCTGTGTGATAACCTTACAAGACGCTGTAGATAACCTTACAAGACGCTGTCGATAACCTTACAAGACGCTGTAGATAACCTTACAAGACGTTGTGCGATAACCTTACAAGACGCTGTAGATAACCTTACAAGACGATGTGTGATAACCTTACAAGACGCTGTTAACCTTACAAGACGCTGTTAATAACCTTACAAGACGCTGTAGATAACCTTACAAGACGCTGCAGCGTCGATGGCGCCTTGACAGTGAACAGACACCGTCAGTAATCTATTGCCGTGTTTCCCCGGACACAAGAGATCCAACGTTATGGCGGTGGTGAAGTGGGCGAACTGCGTGGCGGCTGTAACTCAAAGCCGACTGGAGCTAACCCTGATAACTGTCGTCAGCTGGCTATGGTCGTAGTGTATCAGACAAGCTACCTTCAACCATTTGATGTGACAAAATAATAGATAAATGAACACTCATTGCTCAGACTACATACAACTCTGTCAAAATTAAATGACTATACTTTAAAAGCGCTTAAATTCGGCTCGCCTTTATCATAAACTAGTGCCGCCAGCTTGCCGCCGGCCTATATCAGCTGACGAACATTGTCAACGTTTCGCGGCATCGGGATCGGGAGACAGCTACCTTTATCGCAGTCATTGCGCATTGCGCCGCATTAAGCAACAGCCCAAGAGGTACGATATTTGGCAGCCCTTTACGCCATATGACATTATATTGTTTACGTGTGTAAGGCATTGATTGTGCTGGTGCGAATAAACCCGGGCGTGAAGAGAAATAAGTATAGGAAAAAAGTAACTGAGCAACGGAGTAACGGAGTAACCGAGTAAAAAGTAACTAAGTAACGGACCACAAAAGTAACCTCAGTTACTCGGTCCGTTACTGTGAAAAAAATGTAACGAGTCAGTTACTTCGTTACTAAAAAAGTAACTTCGTTAGTAACGGAGTAACTGAGTAACGGATGCGGACCTCTGCCCACCTATGGAAAAAGGTACATTTAACTGTTGCATAAGTTCGAAAGAGAAAATAAACATTTACTATCAAGAAACTACCTCAATATCACTAGAACGAGCACAATGTCATTTAGACCGCCAATTACCAAGTATGACCTTACAAATCCAAGATTAAGATATCGAGCGAATATTAGTCATTGTTGTTATTAGATAACAAAGCATCTTACTCGAGTATCCACAATAACTACATATGTAAGTCAACAGGACGAAACTCTGGAGTTCAGCTCCAGGCCGCTCCGCGCTCGCGGCAGCTCGTGACCGGCTGCAGGCCAGCGCCGTCGCTACAGGCCCGTGCCGTCCCATAGCCGCGGGCGGTATCCTGCCCTGCGGCACAGTCCAACTCCCGGGCGGTGTCCTGCCCTGCGGCACAGTCTATCTCCCAGGCGCTCGGCCGGCCCCCGCTCCAGTGCGGCACTCTGCGCGTGGCAGCAGGTCAAGTCAAGATCACCACACGAACGCTGGGTGTCGTTTCTTTCCATGCAACGCAGAAGGACCTGATGAAATCCATGCTAGACTTTTAACAGAATCTGAAAGAGAGTTGTCGGTTCCATTAGCCATACAATTGTCTAAATCACTCGCAGATACTAAAATTACGCTTGATTGGAAAAGAGCAAATGTTGTTCCTATTCATAAAAATGGAGATAAAAGTAAAAAGAAAAACTATAGACCGGTTAGTCTGACCTCATTAGTCTGCAAGGTGCTTGAATCAATCATCGAAGATAAGAATGTTGAATTCTTGGAGCAAAATGAACTTATCAATGATACACAGCATGACTTTAGGAAGGGCCGTTCTTGTTTAACTAATCTTCTGAAGTTTGTGGATGTTGCAACAGATAGATGTGATCAGGGTAAACAGCTTGATGTAGCTTTTCTTGATTTCAGTAAAGCATTTGACAAAGTCCCCCATACAAGATTAGGGTTGCAACTTAAAATTATTGGGATCAGGGGCAAGATTCTGGATTGGATAGAAACGTGGCTTTCAGGACGTCAGCCAAGGGTTATATTAAATGGGTGCAAATCACAATGGAAGGAGGTTCTCAGTGGGGTTACACAGGGCTCAGTCCTGGGCCCATTGCTTTTTTATAATATTTGTGAATGCAATTGAGAACAGTAAACAGCAAAGTCTTGAAATTTGCAGACGATCTAAAAGTTGTCAGGATTATTAGAGGAAAACATGACCAGGATGTTTTTCAATCAGTTCTGGACAAGATAGTTGAGTGGTCTGAAGTATGACAGATGAAATTCAATTTGAGTAAATGTAAGAGTATGCACGCTGGACGAGTTAGCAGTAAACATAGGTATGAAATGGGTGGGCAGAAAATGGAGCAGACTGAAAAGGAAAGAGATTTAGGTGTCGTGGTTAACAATAGACTATCAGCATCAGATCAGGTTCTAGAAGCTAGGAAAAAGTCACTTAGAATGCTAGGGGCCATTAACAGAAATGGTTCCTACAAAAGTGAAAGGGTAATAACAAAACTGTATTATGCATACGTTAGACCACATTTGGAGTAGTGTGCAAGCCTGGTCTCCAACATATGAGAAAGATTGTTGGTTGTTAGAAAGAGTTCAAAAAAGGGCAGCAAAAATTGCTAATTATCTTGGTAGTTTACCTTATGAAGATAGATTAAAGAAATTGGGTATGTTTTCACTTAGATATAGAAGGCTAAGAGGAGATCTAATTGAAGTCTTCAAATTTGTAAATGGTCAGCATTCTGGATATTTAAAGGGAATGTTTGAGTTCAATGGGGAAAATCGAGGTAGAGGTCATCAACATAAACTCATTATGAAACAAAGGAGGACTTGGCTACGACAGTCATTTCTCAGTAGAAAGGTTGTAGGACATTGGAATAAGCTACCAGGGGATGTTGCTGATGCAGTGACACTTGCTTCCTTCAAAATTAGATTAGATAAATACTTTACAGAGAAGGATTAGTTCATAAATACTCGTGGGATTAGCCTTCTTTAATGCAGGTAGAGTAGGGTGATTTAAAGGGTCGAGACTGGTGGAGGGGGGGGGTTGCAACCTCGGATGGGCCCAAGAGGCTCTTTGTTGCACTTTTATTTGATGTATGTATGTCTTTAACGCACATACGTGTAGTATTTCACTTCGAGCTAGGCTCCCAGGTGTAACCTTGCCATTCTCCAACATCAATTTGCATGTTAAGGCAACAGTACATGTAAACGGTAGCCCACAACAGAAACAAAATATTTCTCAACTTCGATGACTTCGTGATGGGTTTTGGCACCTTGCAATTGCCATGTGAGTAGTTGCTATCAGCTTTTATAATAGTTCTTCAGGTGTGATAGAGTTGGAATTTAAATGAATAGTTGTGTTCCTACAGTTTAAGTCAATTAAGCAACACGATTTATTTTCATCCACTTTTACTTGTTAATGTACTGAAATAAATGATTGCTCTGGTGGCTATAGTTCGTGTTTGTATTCTTCCTAGCCAATAGCTAAAACCTCTGCATTTATCAATAAATATTGTATGCATCATTCAGCGACATGAATTTGACCAGACCAATAATTTTGTCATGACTAACATACGAAGACGATATAACTAAAGAATATTCTTATATTACAAATTAAAATAATCTTTCTGTCTCTGTTTATCTTTGAACTGCATTAGAGCACTGTCGTGTTTTGTGACAGCAGCGGTGCGCAACACATGCCAAGAGCAGCGAGCTTGCCAGCGGGAGAGTGCACTGCAGGACATTTCCTCCTCTGTCCTCTGTCCTCTGTCCGGGTCTGACTCGACGTGATCTGATCGCCGTGTTTGACGAGTTCGGCCTGTATCTACGCAGCCGGGACCGGGGACTGTGCTCTGCCGGACCGGCCGGCTGCCGACCAGTCCCGGCCGAAAAACACCGTCGCCGCTCGCTCGCTGAGGTCAGCGGGCTGGGCTGTAGCGCCGCCGCCTGTGGCCGCCTGCCGCCGCCTGCAGCTGGACAGTGAGACTTGGACAGTGAGACAACAGAGCAGTCCAGTGTCCGACCGCCAGACTGTCCCGCCAGACTGCCCCGCCCGTCAGACTTCCCCGCCAGACTGCCCCGCCCGCCAGACCGCCCCGCCTGCCGCCGCCTGTGGCTGGACAGTGAGACGTCTGTCCAGTGTCCGACCGCCAGACTGCCCCGCCAGACTGCCCGCCCGCCAGACTGCCCCGCCCGCCAGACTGCCCCGCCCCGCCAGACTGCCCCGCCCGCCAGACTTCCCCGCCCGCCAGACTGCCCCGCCCGCCAGACTGCCCCGCCCGTGTGGACACTGGAACAGGGAAGGACACGGTGCACAGTGAGCAGTGTGCAATCCTGAGCTGAGCCATACCGGGGCAGTGGGCCGACAAAGAGAGCCTGCTTCTGTCCGCATTGACTGTCCAATGCCAGCGCTTTGTAACACGTACAATGCTAAAGCACTCAGACGATCAACTATGACGAAAACATTCCCGTTATGGGTGCCATTGGGTGAAAGGTGATACGACAATTGCTATCTCGTTCGTCCGTGACATTTTCAAGCGGTGTCCTGCCTCTCGCTACCTTTGTCAGCGGCATGGTGACGTCAGTACAGCTCGCTCGTGCACGAGCACGTGACGAACACGTGACATGTGGCACATATGACACGCGTGTCACCGTAATGGCAGTTGGTTCCCGCGAGACGCTTATTTGGCACCCGTGTAAGATGCTAATAAAAATGATATGGCTTCTTATTATAGTGCTTCTATTGGCTGGGGCGGCTTATTATAGTGTTTCTATTGGCTGGGCGGCTTATAGTGTTTCTATTGGCTGGGGCTTCTTATTATAGTGTTTCTATTGGCTGGGGCGGCTTACTATAGTGTTTCTATTGGCTGGGGCGGCTTATTATAGTGCTTCTATTGGCTGGGGCGGCTTATTATAGTGTTTCTATTGGCTGGGGCGGCTTATTATAGTGTTTCTATTGGCTGGGGCGGCTTTTAGTGTTTCTATTGGCTGGGGCGGCTTATTATAGTGTTTCTATTGGCTGGGGCGGCCGTTGCACGCCAATGGAAGCGCCGCCATGGGAGATGCAAAAACATCTGAATGCTCCAGACTGCGTGCATTTGTTTACAGTTGCAGGTTATTTACAGATGAGACTTGGCTAAGCGTATGAGTGTTCCATTATGAATGCAGTTGTGGCCAGGCTGTGAGAACTGATGCCTGGCTCACACTCCGCGTCCGTGAATTGAGGGTATACCTACTTTTAGCTCGACCATACGCGATTGTCTTCGACGTATGCATTTTCAAGAAACAGACGTTTTAAAATACAGTAAATTATCTTAGCAACATCATTTATGTGTCCTACGATTTGCCACGACGTTGCTACAGGTTGGGTCCGAGCAGACCATAGAAGCGAGTCAGGTAAGGGCAGACAGCGAGCTGCTTCCCTTCCTGGCAGCTCTGTTGGCCACACAGCGCAGCCGACTGCAGGAAGAGTCTCTGAATGCCCGGTCCCTGCACATGGCCTTGCCGTGCACATGGATCCGTGTAGCCACTCACTGACCGGCGCTGGCTGAAGCTGAGGCCCGTCTCTGAGCCGACGGAGTGCATACGGCTACCGTGACCTTGTCGCCATGTTGTGTTTGGCCGGCCTCCTGCACGAATTAGCATGTGTTCCTGGTTGTGGGACTGGCCGGCTCCTGGCCAGATCAGGAGCCAGATCAGGAGCCAGTGTGGTCCTGGTTGTGGGACGGACCGGCTCCTGGCCAGATCAGGAGCCAGTGTGGTCCTGGTTGTGGGACTGGCCGGCTCCTGGCCAGATCAGGAGCCAGTGTGGTCCTGGTTGTGGGACGGACCGGCTCCTGGCCAGATCAGGAGCCAGTGTGGTCCTGGTTGTGGGACTGGCCGGCTCCTGGCCAGATCAGGAGCCAGTGTGGTCCTGGTTGTGGGACAGGCCGGCTCCTGGCCAGATCAGGAGCCAGTGTGTTCCTGGTTGTGGGACGGACCGGCTCCTGGCCAGATCAGGAGCCAGTGTGGTCCTGGTTGTGGGACTGGCCGGCTCCTGGCCAGATCAGGAGCCAGTGTGGTCCTGGTTGTGGGACAGGCCGGCTCCTGGCCAGATCAGGAGCCAGTGGAGACGACGCAACTGAGACTCCAGCAGGGGCGGCGCCACCCATTTTTGCTAAGGGGGACGGGTCCATTTTTTTATCGTAGAAAATCGAGGTTTGATGCAGATATCAAATGAAAAACGTCAAAAGAACGGAAATAATATAGTCTCTTAACAATGGCTATCTTAGATTTGCAAAATTTTGCCTTTTTGACCACCAAAAATAAACGAACAAAATTATTTGTTTGCGGAAAATTGTGCACAAAATCAAAACATTTGAAGATATTACACAAAAACGGAATATATATGGGAGAACTAGGTATGGACGATACCCAAACCAAATTTCAAATGAATATCTTTATTTTTGACTAAGTTATAGCTCCCTAAGTATAAGTAACTCTACGTCATTATTTTATTTGTATTGACCAGATACAAACAAATAAATGCCACCGCTGTATTTCTGAGACAAAACTGGTCTAGAAACATGCCTTTTTTTATTTATATTAATCAATTTCCCATTTTGACCTTATGCGACATGAGCTGGACCTGAGGGCCATTATATGGGTTCAGGTTGTTAAAATGGCTGCAACTATATAATTATACGTGTAAAATAACCCATAAAACATGTCGCGTGGCTTTCGTAGACCTCTTGCCAATAGTGATCTTTTGTGACCTAACCTTGACCTTGATCTTTGCTTATAATTTCACTTTGCTTATGAGGGAGATGCATTATACCTTTGGGAGCATGTTGGGCGATAATAGGGTGAAACACACTGTACACACCGTACACATGTTTTCCTGAGCACGGCTACTGAATGCCAAGTGATGTTGATGCCTGGCATTTTACCTGGCATGATTGAAGATTAATGTTTTAGGGCCTCGAAACATTCAGTATTAGTGCTTCATTAACCCGCGTCCCGCTGGGGTATTCAGCCGAACACGTGTTCGGCTGGGCGTGTTCGGCTGAATACCCCAGCGGGACGCGGGTTTATGGGGAGGGGGGAGATTCTGCCCCCCGCGTTATCTTCCGAACCAATAACCCCAGCGAGACGGGCAAGGGGCAATTGAAAACTCTTAATGAGACGCATCTAAAGCATACGCGAAATTGTTGAAATAAAGTAAAATGTCGGGTCAAAGGTCAAAACTAAGGTATTTTAGTTGTTGGGCCATACTTTCCATCCAAAGCCTTAGATTGCGACTATTATCGGTCAAACACACTGTACACACCATCCACATGTTAGATTGAAAACGCATAATTTTTGGCATGATAGAGTCCATGGTCTCAGGATTGTCATATTTGTAGGTATGCAATGTCACAAATTTAATTGAGCTTCAACATGGAAAACATTGGCGACAAATGAAGGAAATTATACACACTGAGTACAATTTTTGCCAGCGATAGGTTGATGGGATAGGGGGTACTGTACTCCGCTATCTGAAGATAGGGGGACGCGTCTCCCGCCCCCCCCCCCCCCCCCCGGTGGCGCCGCCCCTGGACTCCAGGGTTCCAGGCTAAATACAGGAGCGGCAGGATCCAGCGTCAACCGATAGTTTGTGTTACAGTCCTATGCTGCTAGAAGAGAACCCTCGTTTCAGCTGAGCCGTTCTATGGTTGCGGTGGTGATTGCCGTTATATGGTTGCGGTGGTGATTGTCGTTATATGGTTGCGATGGTGATTGCCGTTATATGGTTGCGGTGGTGATTGCCGTTATATGGTTGCGGTGGTGATTGCCGTTATATGGTTGCGGTGGTGATTGCCGTTTTATGGTTGCGGTGGTGATTGCCGTTCTATGGTTGCTGTGGTGATTGCCGTTCTATGGTTGCGGTGGTGATTGCCGTTCTATGGTTGCGGTGGTGATTGCCGTTCCATGGTTGCGGTGGTGATTGCTGTTCTTATAACGACATAATACTGTGTGTAATACTGGTTGCCAATATGAGCATCATTGACAACTGGCATGATCTAAAAGCTTTGTATTGAGACTTCAAAATAATGATGCAATGGTTTTCACAGATTGAGATCAGTCAGCTCGAAACTTAAAGTAGAAAGGTGCAAGACCTGTCTCTGAAAAACTCAGATCCGTTTTAGCCGAGCGTTTCGTTTGCATCCTGTCGCTGAGAGAGATGGGGACTGCTGCGCCCCTCCTCCTCCCCCCCCCCCCCCCCCCCCTCTGACCGAGGAGTGTTAGCTGCGTCCTAGGGGGACTGCTTCGCCGCTCTTCTCTAACCGAGGAGTGTTAGCTGCGTCCCTCGCTGAGTCCCGAGTGGAGTCGATCGGGAAACGTTAGAGCTAACATCGCCCGGATCTGAACTGTCGTCATTAGCGAGTGTTCGGTCCGGCGCGGCCACGGTGCGGAGCGACAGCGCCTGTGTTCGGTCCGGCGCCTGTGTTCGGTCCGACGCCTGTGTTCGGTCCGGCGCCTGTGTTCGGTCCGGCGCCTGTGTTCGGTCCGACGCCTGTGTTCGGTCCGGCGCCAGTGTTCGGTCCGGCGCCTGTGTTCGGTCCGACGCCTGTGTTCGGTCCGGCGCCAGTGTTCGGTCCGGCGCCTGTGTTCGGCCCGACGCCTGTGTTCGGTCCGGCGCCTGTGTTCGGTCCGGCGCCTGTGTTCGGTCCGGCGCCCGTGTTCGGTCCGGCGCCTGTGTTCGGTCCGGCGCCTGTGTTCGGTCTCCGGCGCCAGTGTTCGGTCCGGCGCCTGTGTTCGGTCCGGCGCCTGTGTTCGGTCCGACGCCTGTGTTCGGTCCGGCGCAGCCACGGTGCGGAGCGACAGCGTCTGTGTTCGTCGCTGGTGGTGAATGTGGATTGTGTCTCCACCGTGGGCGGATCCAGGGGGGGGGGGCAAAGGGACCATGCCCCCCCCCCCCCAAAAAAAAAACTTAAATCGGCGCAAAATTAACACATTTATTGACATATAAAAAATCTAAGCAACTTTTACTAAGGACAATTTGCTTTAAAATGAGCTCTCAATGCATACACATGCGAAATCCGAGAGTTTTCAGAATTGTGTGAGACTTTTGGGGATTTACCCCCCCCCCCCCCCCCCAACACCCGTTCTGGATCCGCCTTTGGTCTCTCCACCCCTCGTCTCCTGTTATTAACGTGCGGAGGGATGACGGTGTGGTGGGCAGTTATACAATGCTGCGCACGACTTCCGTCAACGAAGTTAAGTTTCGACAGGCATGTCATGTCTGACATCCAATACCAAATACCGATGGCAAAGGTGCCATAGACGAATGAATGGGTACTCTTACGTAGTGCTGCGTGCTGCTGTATCGTCCTCAACCACGGTGTTCGCCCAGTGACCTAGAATTTATACTGTCGCACGTTGCTTAGTGGCAGTTTTTTACGTATGTCGGGGTTGTAAGTTCCATGCCGTACCATGCCGTGCCGTGCCGTGCCGTGCCGTGCCGTGCCGTGCTGTGCCGTGCCGTGCCGTACCGTGCTGTGCCGTGTCGCGCTGTGCCGTGCCGTGCCGTGCCGTGCCGTGCCGTACCGTGCCGTGCCGTGCCGTGCCGTGCCGTGCCGTGCCGTACCATGCCGTACCGTGCCGTGCCGTGCCGTACCGTGCTGTGCCGTGTCGTGCTGTGCCGTGCCGTGCCGTACCGTGCCGTGCCGTGCCGTGCCGTGCCGTGCCGTGCCGTACCATGCCGTACCGTGCTGTGCCGTCCTGTGCCGTGTCGTGCTGTGCCGTGCCGTGCCGTGCCGTGCCGTGCCGTGCCGTACCGTGCTGTGCCGTGCCGTGCCGTGTCGTGCTGTGTCGTGCCGTGCCGTGCCGTGCCGTGCCGTGCCGTGCCGTGCCGTGCCGTGCCGTGCCGTACCATGCCGTACCGTGCTGTGCCGTGCTGTGCTGTGTCGTGCTGTACCGTGCCGTGCCGTGCCGTGCCGTGCCGTGCCGTGCCGTACCATGCCGTGCCGTGCCGTGCCGTGCCGTGCCGTGCCGTACCGTGCTGTGCCGTGTCGTGCTGTGCTGTGTCGTGCCGTGCCGTGCCGTGCTGTGCCGTGCCGTACCATGCCGTACCGTGCTGTGCCGTGCCGTGCCGTGCCGTGCCGTGCCGTACCGTGCCGTACCGTGCCGTGCCGTGCCGTGCCGTGCCGTGCCATGCCGTACCGTGCCGTACCGTGCCGTACCATGCCGTGCTGTGCCGTGCCGTGCCGTGCCGTGCCGTGATCGTCAGACCCACAGGACGCGCCCGTGTTTCAGGGGACGCCATCGTCACCGTGTTTTTCCGGAAGGAGCAGGGGGAGGACCTGGCCACGCTGGTGGACAAGGGGTTCCAGATTTGGATGCAGCTGACCCCCGGTCGACGCGTCAAATTCTCCGTCGAGAAGCTCAATAGGTGGGCGCAGGGGAGTGTTTCCGAGGCGTCACATTCTCTATCGAGAAGCTCAATAGGTGCGCGGAGGGGAGTGTTTCCGAGGCGTCACATTCTCTATCGAGAAGCTCAATAGGTGCGCGGAGGGGAGTGTTTCCGACGCGTCACATTCCCCGTCGAGAAGCTCAATAGGTGGGCGCAGGGGAGTGTTTCCGAGGCGTCACATTCTCTATCGAGAAGCTCAATAGGTGCGCGGAGGGGAGTGTTTCCGAGGCGTCACATTCTCTATCGAGAAGCTCAATAGGTGCGCGGAGGGGAGTGTTTCCGAGGCGTCACATTCTCTATCGAGAAGCTCAATAGGTGCGCGGAGGGGAGTGTTTCCGAGGCGTCACATTCTCTATCGAGAAGCTCAATAGGTGCGCGGAGGGGAGTGTTTCCGACGCGTCACATTCTCCGTCGAGAAGCTCAATAGGTGGGCGCAGGGGAGTGTTTCCGAGGCGTCACATTCTCTATCGAGAAGCTCAATAGGTGGGCGCAGGGGAGTGTTTCCGAGGCGTCACATTCTCTATCGAGAAGCTCAATAGGTGCGCGGAGGGGAGTGTTTCCGAGGCGTCACATTCTCTATCGAGAAGCTCAATAGGTGCGCGGAGGGGAGTATTTCCGACGCGTCACATTCTCCGTCGAGAAGCTCAATAGGTGGGCGGAGGGGAGTGTTTGCGGTACCGGCGCTGACTGGCTGTAAACAGCCATTGAACTTGTTGTCATTCGATTATCGCGTATTTGTGCAGCGTCATGCTGTATGATAGGCCAGTGTGTCAATGTGCGTTGTTATATTGGGTAGGCTGATTAAGAGAGTTAGCCAGTGTGTCAATGTGCGTTGTTATATTGGCTAGGCTGATTAAGAGAGTTAGCCAGTGTGTCAATGTGCGTTGTTATATTGGGTAGGCTGATTAAGAGAGTTAGCCAGTGTGTCAATGTGCGTTGTTATATTGGCTAGGCTGATTAAGAGAGTTAGCCAGTGTGTCAATGTGCGTTGTTATATTGGCTAGGCTGATTAAGAGAGTTAGCCAGTGTGTCAATGTGCGTTGTTATATTGGCTAGGCTGATTAAGAGAGTTAGCCAGTGTGTCAATGTGCGTTGTTATATTGGGTAGGCTGATTAAGAGAGTTAGCCAGTGTGTCAATGTGCGTTGTTATATTGGCTAGGCTGATTAAGAGAGTTAGCCAGTGTGTCAATGTGCGTTGTTATATTGGGTAGGCTGATTAAGAGAGTTAGCCAGTGTGTCAATGTGCGTTGTTATATTGGGTAGGCTGATAAAGAGAGTTAGCCAGTGTGTCAATGTGCGTTGTTATATTGGGTAGGCTGATTAAGAGAGTTAGCCAGTGTGTCAATGTGCGTTGTTATATTGGCTAGGCTGATTAAGAGAGTTAGCCAGTGTGTCAATGTGCGTTGTTATATTGGGTTGGCTGATTAAGAGAGTTACCCAGTGTGTCAATGTGCGTTGTTATATTGGCTAGGCTGATTAAGAGAGTTAGCCAGTGTGTCAATGTGCGTTGTTATATTGGGTAGGCTGATTAAGAGAGTTAGCCAGTGTGTCAATGTGCGTTGTTATATTGGCTAGGCTGATTAAGAGAGTTAGCCAGTGTGTCAATGTGCGTTGTTATATTGGGTAGGCTGATTAAGAGAGTTAGCCAGTGTGTCAATGTGCGTTGTTATATTGGCTAGGCTGATTAAGAGAGTTAGCCAGTGTGTCAATGTGCGTTGTTATATTGGCTAGGCTGATTAAGAGAGGTAGCCAGTGTGTCAATGTGCGTTGTTATATTGGCTAGGCTGATTAAGAGAGTTAGCCAGTGTGTCAATGTGCGTTGTTATATTGGCTAGGCTGATTAAGAGAGTTAGCCAGTGTGTCAATGTGCGTTGTTATATTGGCTAGGCTGATTAAGAGAGTTAGCCAGTGTGTCAATGTGCGTTGTTATATTGGCTAGGCTGATTAAGAGAGTTAGCCAGTGTGTCAATGTGCGTTGTTATATTGGCTAGGCTGATTAAGAGAGTTAGCCAGTGTGTCAATGTGCGTTGTTATATTGGCTAGGCTGATTAAGAGAGTTAGCCAGTGTGTCAATGTGCGTTGTTATATTGGCTAGGCTGATTAAGAGAGTTAGCCAGTGTGTCAATGTGCGTTGTTATATTGGGTAGGCTGATTAAGAGAGTTAGCCAGTGTGTCAATGTGCGTTGTTATATTGGGTAGGCTGATTAAGAGAGTTAGCCAGTGTGTCAATGTGCGTTGTTATATTGGCTAGGCTGATTAAGAGAGTTAGCCAGTGTGTCAATGTGCGTTGTTATATTGGGTAGGCTGATTAAGAGAGTTAGCCAGTGTGTCAATGTGCGTTGTTATATTGGGTAGGCTGATTAAGAGAGTTAGCCAGTGTGTCAATGTGCGTTGTTATATTGGCTAGGCTGATTAAGAGAGTTAGCCAGTGTGTCAATGTGCGTTGTTATATTGGGTAGGCTGATTAAGAGAGTTAGCCAGTGTGTCAATGTGCGTTGTTATATTGGGTAGGCTGATTAAGAAAGTTAGCCAGTGTGTCAATGTGCGTTGTTATATTGGGTAGGCTGATTAAGAGAGTTAGCCAGTGTGTCAATGTGCGTTGTTATATTGGGTAGGCTGATTAAGAGAGTTAGCCAGTGTGTCAATGTGCGTTGTTATATTGGCTAGGCTGATTAAGAGAGTTGGCCAGTGTGTCAATGTGCGTTGTTATATTGGCTAGGCTGATTAAGAGAGTTAGCCAGTGTGTCAATGTGCGTTGTTATATTGGGTAGGCTGATTAAGAGAGATAGCCAGTGTGTCAATGTGCGTTGTTATATTGGCTAGGCTGATTAAGAGAGTTACCCAGTGTGTCAATGTGCGTTGTTATATTGGGTAGGCTGATTAAGAGAGTTAGCCAGTGTGTCAATGTGCGTTGTTATATTGGGTAGGCTGATTAAGAGAGTTAGCCAGTGTGTCAATGTGCGTTGTTATATTGGGTAGGCTGATTAAGAGAGTTAGCCAGTGTGTCAATGTGCGTTGTTATATTGGGTAGGCTGATTAAGAGAGTTAGCCAGTGTGTCAATGTGCGTTGTTATATTGGGTAGGCTGATTAAGAGAGTTAGCCAGTGTGTCAATGTGCGTTGTTATATTGGGTAGGCTGATTAAGAGAGTTAGCCAGTGTGTCAATGTGCGTTGTTATATTGGGTAGGCTGATTAAGAGAGTTAGCCAGTGTGTCAATGTGCGTTGTTATATTGGGTAGGCTGATTAAGAGAGTTAGCCAGTGTGTCAATGTGCGTTGTTATATTGGCTAGGCTGATTAAGAGAGTTAGCCAGTGTGTCAATGTGCGTTGTTATATTGGCTAGGCTGATTAAGAGAGTTAGCCAGTGTGTCAATGTGCGTTGTTATATTGGGTAGGCTGATTAAGAGAGTTAGCCAGTGTGTCAATGTGCGTTGTTATATTGGGTAGGCTGATTAAGAGAGTTAGCCAGTGTGTCAATGTGCGTTGTTATATTGGCTAGGCTGATTAAGAGAGTTAGCCAGTGTGTCAATGTGCGTTGTTATATTGGCTAGGCTGATTAAGAGAGTTAGCCAGTGTGTCAATGTGCGTTGTTATATTGGGTAGGCTGATTAAGAGAGTTAGCCAGTGTGTCAATGTGCGTTGTTATATTGGCTAGGCTGATTAAGAGAGTTAGCCAGTGTGTCAATGTGCGTTGTTATATTGGCTAGGCTGATTAAGAGAGTTAGCCAGTGTGTCAATGTGCGTTGTTATATTGGCTAGGCTGATTAAGAGAGTTAGCCAGTGTGTCAATGTGCGTTGTTATATTGGCTAGGCTGATTAAGAGAGTTAGCCAGTGTGTCAATGTGCGTTGTTATATTGGCTAGGCTGATTAAGAGAGTTAGCCAGTGTGTCAATGTGCGTTGTTATATTGGGTAGGCTGATTAAGAGAGTTAGCCAGTGTGTCAATGTGCGTTGTTATATTGGCTAGGCTGATTAAGAGAGTTAGCCAGTGTGTCAATGTGCGTTGCTATATTGGCTAGGCTGATTAAGAGAGTTAGCCAGTGTGTCAATGTGCGTTGTTATATTGGCTAGGCTGATTAAGAGAGTTACCCAGTGTGTCAATGTGCGTTGTTATATTGGGTAGGCTGATTAAGAGAGTTAGCCAGTGTGTCAATGTGCGTTGTTATATTGGCTAGGCTGATTAAGAGAGTTAGCCAGTGTGTCAATGTGCGTTGTTATATTGGGTAGGCTGATTAAGAGAGTTAGCCAGTGTGTCAATGTGCGTTGTTATATTGGGTAGGCTGATTAAGAGAGTTAGCCAGTGTGTCAATGTGCGTTGTTATATTGGGTAGGCTGATTAAGAGAGTTAGCCAGTGTGTCAATGTGCGTTGTTATATTGGCTAGGCTGATTAAGAGAGTTAGCCAGTGTGTCAATGTGCGTTGTTATATTGGGTAGGCTGATTAAGAGAGTTAGCCAGTGTGTCAATGTGCGTTGTTATATTGGCTAGGCTGATTAAGAGAGTTAGCCAGTGTGTCAATGTGCGTTGTTATATTGGCGGCTAGGCTGATTAAGAGAGTTAGCCAGTGTGTCAATGTGCGTTGTTATATTGGCTAGGCTGATTAAGAGAGTTAGCCAGTGTGTCAATGTGCGTTGTTTTATTGGCTAGGCTGATTAAGAGAGTTAGCCAGTGTGTCAATGTGCGTTGTTATATTGGGTAGGCTGATTAAGAGAGTTAGCCAGTGTGTCAATGTGCGTTGTTATATTGGCTAGGCTGATTAAGAGAGTTAGCCAGTGTGTCAATGTGCGTTGTTATATTGGGTAGGCTGATAAGAGAGTTAGCCAGTGTGTCAATGTGCGTTGTTATATTGGCTAGGCTGATTAAGAGAGTTAGCCAGTGTGTCAATGTGCGTTGTTATATTGGCTAGGCTGATTAAGAGAGTTAGCCAGTGTGTCAATGTGCGTTGTTATATTGGGTAGGCTGATTAAGAGAGTTAGCCAGTGTGTCAATGTGCTTTGTTTTATTGGGTAGGCTGATTAAGAGAGTTAGCCAGTGTGTCAATGTGCGTTGTTATATTGGGTAGGCTGATTAAGAGAGTTAGCCAGTGTGTCAATGTGCGTTGTTATATTGGCTAGGCTGATTAAGAGAGTTAGCCAGTGTGTCAATGTGCGTTGTTATATTGGGTAGGCTGATTAAGAGAGTTAGCCAGTGTGTCAATGTGCGTTGTTATATTGGGTAGGCTGATTAAGAGAGTTAGCCAGTGTGTCAATGTGCGTTGTTATATTGGCTAGGCTGATTAAGAGAGTTAGCCAGTGTGTCAATGTGCGTTGTTATATTGGCTAGGCTGATTAAGAGAGTTAGCCAGTGTGTCAATGTGCGTTGTTATATTGGGTAGGCTGATTAAGAGAGTTAGCCAGTGTGTCAATGTGCGTTGTTATATTGGGTAGGCTGATTAAGAGAGTTAGCCAGTGTGTCAATGTGCGTTGTTATATTGGGTAGGCTGATTAAGAGAGTTAGCCAGTGTGTCAATGTGCGTTGTTATATTGGGTAGGCTGATTAAGAGAGTTAGCCAGTGTGTCAATGTGCGTTGTTATATTGGGTAGGCTGATTAAGAGAGTTAGCCAGTGTGTCAATGTGCGTTGTTATATTGGCTAGGCTGATGAAGAGAGTTAGCCAGTGTGTCAATGTGCGTTGTTATATTGGGTAGGCTGATTAAGAGAGTTAGCCAGTGTGTCAATGTGCGTTGTTATATTGGCTAGGCTGATTAAGAGAGTTAGCCAGTGTGTCAATGTGCGTTGTTATATTGGGTAGGCTGATTAAGAGAGTTAGCCAGTGTGTCAATGTGCGTTGTTATATTGGGTAGGCTGATTAAGAGAGTTAGCCAGTGTGTCAATGTGCGTTGTTATATTGGCTAGGCTGATTAAGAGAGTTAGCCAGTGTGTCAATGTGCGTTGTTATATTGGCTAGGCTGATTAAGAGAGTTAGCCAGTGTGTCAATGTGCGTTGTTATATTGGCTAGGCTGATTAAGAGAGTTAGCCAGTGTGTCAATGTGCGTTGTTATATTGGCTAGGCTGATTAAGAGAGTTAGCCAGTGTGTCAATGTGCGTTGTTATATTGGGTAGGCTGATTAAGAGAGTTAGCCAGTGTGTCAATGTGCGTTGTTATATTGGCTAGGCTGATTAAGAGAGTTAGCCAGTGTGTCAATGTGCGTTGTTATATTGGGTAGGCTGATTAAGAGAGTTAGCCAGTGTGTCAATGTGCGTTGTTATATTGGCTAGGCTGATTAAGAGAGTTAGCCAGTGTGTCAATGTGCGTTGTTATATTGGCTAGGCTGATTAAGAGAGTTAGCCAGTGTGTCAATGTGCGTTGTTATATTGGGTAGGCTGATTAAGAGAGTTAGCCAGTGTGTCAATGTGCGTTGTTATATTGGGTAGGCTGATTAAGAGAGTTAGCCAGTGTGTCAATGTGCGTTGTTATATTGGGTAGGCTGATTAAGAGAGTTAGCCAGTGTGTCAATGTGCGTTGTTATATTGGCTAGGCTGATTAAGAGAGTTAGCCAGTGTGTCAATGTGCGTTGTTATATTGGGTAGGCTGATTAAGAGAGTTAGCCAGTGTGTCAATGTGCGTTGTTATATTGGCTAGGCTGATTAAGAGAGTTACCCAGTGTGTCAATGTGCGTTGTTATATTGGGTAGGCTGATTAAGAGAGTTAGCCAGTGTGTCAATGTGCGTTGTTATATTGGCTAGGCTGATTAAGAGAGTTGGCCAGTGTGTCAATGTGCGTTGTTATATTGGGTAGGCTGATTAAGAGAGTTAGCCAGTGTGTCAATGTGCGTTGTTATATTGGGTAGGCTGATTAAGAGAGTTAGCCAGTGTGTCAATGTGCGTTGTTATATTGGCTAGGCTGATTAAGAGAGGTAGCCAGTGTGTCAATGTGCGTTGTTATGTTGGGTAGGCTGATTAAGAGAGTTAGCCAGTGTGTCAATGTGCGTTGTTATATTGGGTAGGCTGATTAAGAGAGTTAGCCAGTGTGTCAATGTGCGTTGTTATATTGGGTAGGCTGATTAAGAGAGTTAGCCAGTGTGTCAATGTGCGTTGTTATATTGGGTAGGCTGATTAAGAGAGTTAGCCAGTGTGTCAATGTGCGTTGTTATATTGGGTAGGCTGATTAAGAGAGTTAGCCAGTGTGTCAATGTGCGTTGTTATATTGGGTAGGCTGATTAAGAGAGTTAGCCAGTGTGTCAATGTGCGTTGTTATATTGGCTAGGCTGATTAAGAGAGTTAGCCAGTGTGTCAATGTGCGTTGTTATATTGGCTAGGCTGATTAAGAGAGTTAGCCAGTGTGTCAATGTGCGTTGTTATATTGGGTAGGCTGATTAAGAGAGTTAGCCAGTGTGTCAATGTGCGTTGTTATATTGGCTAGGCTGATTAAGAGAGTTAGCCAGTGTGTCAATGTGCGTTGTTATATTGGGTAGGCTGATTAAGAGAGTTAGCCAGTGTGTCAATGTGCGTTGTTGTATTGGGTAGGCTGATTAAGAGAGTTAGCCAGTGTGTCAATGTGCGTTGTTATATTGGGTAGGCTGATTAAGAGAGTTAGCCAGTGTGTCAATGTGCGTTGTTATATTGGGTAGGCTGATTAAGAGAGTTAGCCAGTGTGTCAATGTGCGTTGTTATATTGGGTAGGCTGATTAAGAGAGTTAGCCAGTGTGTCAATGTGCGTTGTTATATTGGGTAGGCTGATTAAGAGAGTTAGCCAGTGTGTCAATGTGCGTTGTTATATTGGGTAGGCTGATTAAGAGAGTTAGCCAGTGTGTCAATGTGCGTTGTTATATTGGCTAGGCTGATTAAGAGTTAACCAGTGTGTCAATGTGCGTTGTTATATTGGGTAGGCTGATTAAGAGAGTTAGCCAGTGTGTCAATGTGCGTTTTTATGTTGGCTAGGCTGATTAAGAGAGTTAGCCAGTGTGTCAATGTGCGTTGTTATATTGGCTAGGCTGATTAAGAGAGTTAGCCAGTGTGTCAATGTGCGTTGTTATATTGGGTAGGCTGATTAAGAGAGTTAGCCAGTGTGTCAATGTGCGTTGTTATATTGGGTAGGCTGATTAAGAGAGTTAGCCAGTGTGTCAATGTGCGTTGTTATATTGGGTAGGCTGATTAAGAGAGTTAGCCAGTGTGTCAATGTGCGTTGTTATATTGGCTAGGC
This sequence comes from Chirona hameri, assembly GCA_036785665.1. Lineage (NCBI taxonomy): Eukaryota > Metazoa > Arthropoda > Thecostraca > Balanomorpha > Balanidae > Chirona > Chirona hameri. The sequence goes on along the minus strand of JAXIVJ010004316.1, from coordinate 37,921 downwards.
TGATTAAGAGAGTTAGCCAGTGTGTCAATGTGCGTTGTTATATTGGCTAGGCTGATTAAGAGAGTTACCCAGTGTGTCAATGTGCGTTGTTATATTGGGTAGGCTGATTAAGAGAGTTAGCCAGTGTGTCAATGTGCGTTGTTATATTGGCTAGGCTGATGAAGAGAGTTAGCCAGTGTGTCAATGTGCGTTGTTATATTGGGTAGGCTGATTAAGAGAGTTAGCCAGTGTGTCAATGTGCGTTGTTATATTGGCTAGGCTGATTAAGAGAGTTAGCCAGTGTGTCAATGTGCGTTGTTATATTGGCTAGGCTGATTAAGAGAGTTAGCCAGTGTGTCAATGTGCGTTGTTATATTGGCTAGGCTGTAAGAGAGTTAGCCAGTGTGTCAATGTGCGTTGTTATATTGGCTAGGCTGATTAAGAGAGTTAGCCAGTGTGTCAATGTGCGTTGTTATATTGGGTAGGCTGATTAAGAGAGTTAGCCAGTGTGTCAATGTGCGTTGTTATATTGGCTAGGCTGATTAAGAGAGTTAGCCAGTGTGTCAATGTGCGTTGTTATATTGGCTAGGCTGATTAAGAGAGTTAGCCAGTGTGTCAATGTGCGTTGTTATATTGGCTAGGCTGATTAAGAGAGTTAGCCAGTGTGTCAATGTGCGTTGTTATATTGGGTAGGCTGATTAAGAGAGTTAGCCAGTGTGTCAATGTGCGTTGTTATATTGGCTAGGCTGATTAAGAGAGTTAGCCAGTGTGTCAATGTGCGTTGTTATATTGGCTAGGCTGATTAAGAGAGTTAGCCAGTGTGTCAATGTGCGTTGTTATATTGGGTAGGCTGATTAAGAGAGTTAGCCAGTGTGTCAATGTGCGTTGTTATATTGGCTAGGCTGATTAAGAGAGTTAGCCAGTGTGTCAATGTGCGTTGTTATATTGGGTAGGCTGATTAAGAGAGTTAGCCAGTGTGTCAATGTGCGTTGTTATATTGGGTAGGCTGATTAAGAGAGTTAGCCAGTGTGTCAATGTGCGTTGTTATATTGGGTAGGCTGATTAAGAGAGCTAGCCAGTGTGTCAATGTGCGTTGTTATATTGGCTAGGCTGATTAAGAGAGTTAGCCAGTGTGTCAATGTGCGTTGTTATATTGGGTAGGCTGATTCAGAGAGGGATATAGAGTGTGATAAAATAGGGCAGAACTAGTCGTGAGTACTGAGTATCTGACTACAAACTGCAGCCGTATCGCTCACCTGTATCGCAGCTATCGCTATAGCTCGTGTGCAGCACGGTTTTAATTAATAACTGGAGCCACAACCGCCTGATGAAGCCTCGGTAGAGAGTCGTTGTTCAGAGCTGAAATTGAAAAAAATGAACAAAAATGAAATTTAAATTATGAAAGTTAAATTATTTAAACAACATTTAAAAGACCTACAGTTCTGTAAAATAAAAAATAAAAAAATCCTACAGCTCTGAAGATGTGAGTCATTCAAATTTCACGTCTGTGTGCAGCCTCGCTGTAGCTCTGAGCTGTGACCTCTGATGTTCTCCACGCTGTCTGTCCGGCTCGTCTGACTCTCTTTCCGCTGTCTGTCCGGCTCGTCTGACTCTCTTTCCGCTGTCTGTCCGGCTCGTCTGACCTTCTGCTCGCTGTCTGTCCGGCTCGTCTGACCCTCTGTCCGCTGTCTGTCAGGCTCGTCTGACCCTCTTATCGCTGTCTGTCCGGCTCGTCTGACCCTCTGCTCGCTGTCTGTCCGGTTCATCTGGCCCTCTGATCGCTGTCTGTCCGGCTCGTCTGACCCGCTGCTCGCTGTCTGTCCGGCTCGTCTGACGTTCTCTCCGCTGTCTGTCCGGCTCGTCTGACCCTCTGCGCGCTGTCTGTCCGGCTCGTCTGACCCTCTGCGCGCTGTCTGTCCGGCTCGTCTGACCCTCTGCGCGCTGTCTGTCCGGCTTGTCTGACCCTCTGCCCGCTGTCTGTCCGGCTCGTCTGACCCTCTGCTCGCTGTCTGTCCGGCTCGTCTGACGTTCTCTCCGCTGTCTGTCCGGCTCGTCTGACCCTCTGCGCGCTGTCTGTCCGGCTCGTCTGACCCTCTGCGCGCTGTCTGTCCGCTCGTCTGACGTTCTCTCCGCTGTCTGTCCGGCTCGTCTGACCCTCTGCTCGCTGTCTGTCCGGCTCGTCTGACCCTCTGCGCGCTGTCTGTCCGGCTCGTCTGACCCTCTGCGCGCTGTCTGTCCGGCTCGGCTGACGTTCTCTCCGCTGTCTGTCTGGCTCGTCTGACGTTCTCTCCGCTGTCTGTCCGGCTCGTCTGACCCTCTGTCCGCTGTCTGTCCGGCTCGTCTGACCCTCTGCGCGCTGTCTGTCCGGCTCGTCTGACCCTCTGCCCGCTGTCTGTCCGGCTCGTCTGACCCTCTGCCCGCTGTCTGTCCGGCTCGTCTGACGTTCTCTCCGCTGTCTGTCCGGCTCGTCTGACCCTCTGTCCGCTGTCTGTCCGGCTCGTCTGACCCTCTGCGCGCTGTCTGTCCGGCTCGTCTGACCCTCTGCCCGCTGTCTGTCCGGCTCGTCTGACCCTCTGCCCGCTGTCTGTCCGGATCGTCTGGCGTTCTCTCCGCTGTCTGTCCGGCTCGTCTGACCCTCTGTCCGCTGCCTGTCCGGCTCGTCTGACCCTCTGTCCGCTGTCTGTCCGGCTCGTCTGACCCTCTGCGCGCTGTCTGTCCGGCTCGTCTGACCCTCTGCCCGCTGTCTGTCCGGCTCGTCTGACCCTCTGCGCGCTGTCTGTCCGCTGGTGTTGCAGGACGTCCGTGCTGTTCGTCTCCATGTCGTTCATCCTGCTGCTGGTCATCTCGCTGGCCTGGCTCCTCTTCTACTACGTCCAGAGATTCCGCTACATGCACGCCAAAGACCGACTCGCGGTGAGCATTCTACTGGGTGTAGTGCTTTGTAATTTCTACTACGCCGAAATAGTTTCGAATTCACCGTTGGAGACATGATTACCTACCTAATATTATGTTTCGTTTCATTTCTCTGCGCAAAAGGAATCGGTCGGTTCAAAATATCTCTCTTTGGTGCTGGTTTCCAGAATTTCTGTTTCTGAGGCAAATGCCTTATCAGTGCGTTATTTTGTATACATTATTTGGAATAGACTTATGTTGTGTCACTGCAAACATAAATAACCATTTATCATATGAACCTTCCAATTAGTCTGAGGAAAGCTTGTATGATAGAAGTAGCTCATATAAGCATACGTTTCTCAGAATCATCTCTCGTTGCCCTGCTATTGATTGTATCTGCTTCTCACTGTCCTCACATCGGTCGACTCTGGTCCTCGCTGTCCTCATCGGTCATATATGCCCCTCACTGTCCTCACGCCAGTCCTCTCTGCCCCGCACTGGCCTCACATTAGCCCTATCTGCTAATCACTGTCCTCACATCGGTCCTCTCTGCTCATCACTGTCCTCACATCAGTCCTTTCTGGTCCTCACTGTCCTCACATCGGTCATCGTGTCGACTGGTCTGATCTGTGGCAGTTGAGTAATTATTTACACAGCTGGAGCAGCTCGTTTGCCTGTATTGACATTTGACCGCCTCCTTGATCCCCATACAGACTGGTTATTGATCCCCATAGAGACTGGTTATTGATCCCCATACAGACTGGTTATTGATCCCCATGCAGACTGGTTAGTCCCCATACAGACTGGTTATGGATCCCAATACAGACTGGTTATTGATTTTTTTTAACGATTCAATCACAATTCATTTTAGAATCTGAATGATTCAATCACCGTTCAATTCACGGAGAAAATTGTGAGAATTCATTCTTTCCAATTCAAAGAATCAAAACAAATATTTGCATCGATTCACGTTTGATTCAACATTTAAACATATGTGGTAAAATTATGTCAAATCAATACAAATGTGAACATATATGATATATGATAAACATATATAATGAAAATATATGATAAACATATATGATAAACATGTATGATAAACATATATGATAAACATATATGATAAACATATATGATAAACATATATGATAAATATATATGATAAACATATATGATAAACATATATGATAAACATATATGATAAATTATATGATAATTAAAACATTGCTACAGCAGTACTATTTTAGTATAAATGAATTTGGCCACTGGGATTGCATGTATGTGCACAATTTACCAGTGTACTTGAATCGTTAAGAATCGTAAATCTTTTGATTCAATCAGGCTTGATTTTATGCGGGTTTTTATTCAATCACTATTCATCAATCAAAAGATCTGGTGGTGAATCAATTATTGTTTTATTCAAGGAATTTTGATTGAACGATTCAAATCGATTCAATCAGTGTTGAATCAAATAACCAGTCTGTTCCCATACCATCCGGGACTGCCAGTACTGATTATCGTCTGTCCCCATACCATCCGGGACTGCCAGTACTGATAATCGTCTGTTCCCATACCATCCGGGACTGCCAGTACTGATTATGGTCTGTTCCCATACCATCCGGGACTGCCAGTACTGATAATCGTCTGTTCCCATACCATCCGGGACTGCCAGTACTGATAATCGTCTGTTCCCATACCATCCGGGACTGCCAGTACTGATAATCGTCTGTTCCCATACCATCCGGGACTGCCAGTACTGATAATCGTCTGTTCCCATACCATCCGGAACTGCCAGTACTGATTATCGTCTGTTCCCATACCATCCGGGACTGCCAGTACTGATAATCGTCCGTTCCCATACCATCCGGGACTGCCAGTACTGATAATCGTCTGTTCCCATACCATCCGGAACTGCCAGTACTGATTATCGTCTGTGCCGGTGATGCTGGTTTACTTTGTTTTGGTCTGATCCTGGTTTGTTTGTATTGATCGGCTGCCCATGCCATCCGGGACTGCCAGTACCTGTACTGCTTATCGTATGTATCGGTACAGCGCAGAAACTGCTCCCTCTCCGGTGTTTCTGCTCTGGTTTGACCTGGAATGAGCCAATCCTTGACCTGACCTGCCCTTCCCTTCCCTAAACTGACCTGACCTGACCTCCCTAAGCTGACCTGACCTGATCTCCCTAAACTGACCTGACCTTGCCGGATCGAACCTGACCTGACCTGTCCTGACCTGACCTCCCTAAACTGACCTTCCCGGATCTGACCTGACCTCACCTGTCCTGACCTGACCTAACCTCCCTAAACTGACCTGATTTTACCTTCCCGGATCTGACCTGACCTGACCTGACCTGACCTGACCTGCCCTGCCCTGACCTGACCTCCCTAAACTAGTCTGACCTGGCCTCCCTAAACTGACCTGACCTGACCTCCCTAAACTGGTCTGACCTGACCTCCCTAAACTGACCTGACCTGACCTCCCTAAACTGACCTGACCTGACCTCCCTCAACTGACCTGACCTGACCTAACCTCCCTAAACTGACCTGATTTGACCTTCCCGGATCTGACCTGACCTGACCTGACCTGACCTCCCTAAACTGGTCTGACCTGGCCTCCCTAAACTGACCTGACCTGACCTCCCTAAACTGGTCTGACCTGACCTCCCTAAACTGACCTTACCTGACCTCCCTAAACTGACCTGACCTCCCTAAACTGGTCTGACCTGACCTCCCTAAACTGACCTGACATGGCATCCCTAAACTGGTCTGACCTGACCTCCCTAAACTGGTCTGACCTGACCTCCCTAAACTGACCTGACCTCCCTAAACTGACCTTATCTCCCTAAACTGACCTGATTTCCCTAAACTGACCTGACCTGACCTCCCTAAACTGACCTGACCTTCCTAAACTGACCTGACCTGACCTCCCTAAACTGACCTGACCTCCCTAAACTGACCTGACCTCCGTAAACTGACCTGACCTGACCTCCCTAAATTGACCTGACCTCCTTAAACTGACCTGCCCTGACCTCCCTAAACTGACCTGACCTCCCTAAACTGACCTGACCTGACCTCCCTAAACTGACCTGACCTGACCTACCTAAACTGACCTGACCTGACCTCCCTAAACTGACCTGACCTGACCTCTCTAAACTGACCTGACCTCCCTAAACTGACCTGACCTCCTTAAACTGAGCTGACCTCCCTAAACTGACCTGACCTCCCTAAACTGACCTGACCTCCCTAAACTGACCTGACCTCCCTAAACTGACCTGACCTCCCTAAACTGACTCCCTAAACTGACCTGACCTCCCTAAACTGACCTTCCCGGATCTGACCTGACCTCACCTGTCCTGGCCGGACCTAACCTCCCTAAACTGACCTGACCTGACCTAACCTCCCTAAACTGACCTGATTTGACCTTCCCGGATCTGACCTCACCTATCCTGTCCTGTACTGTCCTGACCTGACCTGACCTGACCTGACCTCCCTAAACTGGTCTGACCTGGCCTCCCTAAACTGACCTGACCTGACCCCCCTAAACTGGTCTGACCTGACCGCCCTAAACTGACCTGACCTCCCTAAACTGACCTGATTTGACCTTCCCGGATCTGATCTGACCTGACCTGACCTGACCTGTCCTGTCCTGTACTGTCCTGTCCTGTCCTGTACTGTCCTGACCTGACCTGACCTGACCTGACCTGACCTGACCTGACCTGACCTGACCTCCCTAAACTGGTCTGACCTGGCCTACCTAAACTGACCTGACCTGACCTCCCTAAACTGGTCTGACCTGACCTCCCTACACTGACCTGACCTGCCCTCCCTAAACTGACCTGACATGGCCTCCCTAAACTGGTCTGACCTGACCTCCCTAAACTGGTCTGACCTGACCTCCCTAAACTGACCTGATCTCTCTAAACTGAACTAACCTGACCTCCCTAAACTGACCTGACCTGACCTCCCTAAACTGACCTGACCTGACCTCCCTAAACTGACCTGACCTCCGTAAACTGACCTGACCTGACCTCCCTAAACTGCCCTGACCTGACCTCCCTAAACTGACCTATCCTGACCTCCCTAAACTGACCTGACCTCCCTAAACTGACCTGACCTGACCTCCCTCAACTGACCTGACCTGACCTCCCTAAACTGACCTGACCTCCCTAAACTGACCTGACCTCCATAAACTGACCTGACCTCCCTAAACTGACTCCCTAAACTGACCTGACCTCCCTAAACTGACCTGACCTCCCTAAAGTGACCTGACCTCCCTAAACTGACCTGACCTCCCTAAACTGACCTGACCTGACCTAACTCACGGTCAGCGCCATCTGGTGTCGGCGGCGCGGAAGGCGCTCTCCCGGGTGCCGCTGCGGACGCTGAAGGTCGACGATGAACAGCTGGGGGAGGCCGAGTGTTGCGCCGTCTGCCTGGAGTCGTACCACGCCTCCGAGTGTGTCCGCATGCTGCCCTGCAGGTCAGTTAAGATGGGGTGCAGCCGCAGTTCGGATGAGGTATACCCACCCGCTGTATGTCAGTTCAATCAGTTCAGTGACATATTATTCAACAATGTATGTTCCCCACTCGGTGCCCATGTCCTGGCCGGTCAGTGTTACCGGCTAGACTGGCACTGGTAGAGGTCAGTCGGGTCGCGCGGAGTGGGAGGAGTCAAGGGCGGGGGCAGCGGGATCATCCAACCAATCGGCGAAGGACCGGCCTACAGATTCCACCCGGTCGAATTCACGTTAACAAGGAATCGAATTCAGGTTAATATTGTGTCAATGGGAAGTGTAAATGAGATGTTAGAAGCTTTCGGGTTTTGCATGGGTCCCAGACTGGTTATTGATTCAACTTCTTTGGAACGATTCAATCACGAATAATTTTGGAACCTGATTGATTCAATCACGTTTGATTCGTGGAAAGAATTGTTCATACTTGATTCTTTCCGATTCAAAGAATAAATAAAAAAAACGATTCACGTTTGATTCAACATTTAAATATATATGTTTAATTTGTCAAATCAATAAAAATAGAAACAAGCACCTATATGATCATTTAAGCATTGTTACAGCAATAATATTTAGGTATAAATTAATGCAGACAATGGGACTGCATTGTGTTTGCACAATTTACCATTTGCATTTGAATCGTTAAGAATCGTTAAATGTTTTTATTCAATCTGCCTTGATTCCATGCGGGTTTTGATTCAATCACGATTCATGAATCAAAAGATCTCGTTGTGAATTGATTTTTTTTTTATTAAAAGAATTTTGACAGCGATTCCAATCAATTCAATCGGAGTCGAATCAATAACCAGTTTGATGGGACCAAATGAGTAAACATTGGCGAATAGTCTGCATTGACGACTGTGAAAACCTGGTTTACACCTATTTGCAAACATGTTTCGTTGCGAAAAATAGGATGTGAAAGATCCTTTCCGGCAATTCAGGTTAACATTTTGTCAATGGGAAGTGTAAATGAGATGTTAGAAGCTTTCGGGTGTTGGTCCTATAGAGCAATTACAAATTTGCCTCAATGCGACTGCAATTATGATGTTGCGAGATCGCTGCGTTTTCAGTTTTGTCGTTAACTCTGTCTCTGATTAGCCAAGACTATTCTGTATAAGACCGTTAGTTTGTGAAGCTTTCGTAAAACATAGGCACGAACAAAGATGAATAGTGTCGATAAAATGTGCCTTGTAAGATGTATGCGGCCCGCCGTCACTCACTAGGCGCACACTACTCAAGATCAAATAGCCGCTATTTGTTGTTCACTTTTTACCTCGACACTGGGTGTGGTTTGCAGCGCCTTGTTTGAGTTCCGGAAAGTCCGTACCAATCGTTATTCCGCCTGGGTGCTGAGAGGCGTTTCAGCCATTGGCTGGGGGCAATTATTGACCCTAGTTATCTTTCGAATAAAGTACTGCATCGAGACGTAAAAGGCTGTACTTAACGGCATGCATTTAAATAATACTTCAGCAGCATCGCCATCACAATATCAATGGGATAATACTTCAGCAGCATCGCCATCACAATATCAATGGGATAATACTTCAGCAGCATCGCCATCACAATATCAATGGGATAATACTTCAGCAGCATCGCCATCACAATATCAATGGGATAATACTTCAGCAGCATCGCCATCACAATATCAATGGGATAATACTTCAGCAGCATCGTCATCACAATATCAATGGGATAATACTTCAGCAGCATCGTCATCACAATATCAATGGGATAATACTTCAGCAGCATCGTCATCACAATATCAATGGGATAATACTTCAGCAGCATCGCCATCACAATATCAATGGGATAATACTTCAGCAGCATCGCCATCACAATATCAATGGGATAATACTTCAGCAGCATCGTCATCACAACATCAATGGGATAATACTTCAGCAGCATCGCCATCACAATATCAATGGGATAATACTTCAGCAGCATCGTCATCACAATATCAATGGGATAATACTTCAGCAGCATCGCCATCACAATCTCGATGGGGATTTTGAATTATGGTATCATGCTGTGCCAAAATCGAGTCAAAGATCAAAAGTGAGGCTGTGCACTGTGCAGTGTATTTGTAGTATTTTATATCTCTAACTATGTAGTGAACCCATTATGACCCGTGTTTTCAAAGGCGTTGTTATGTTTGGCTTAGATACGTGCTGACCGCCAAGTTGTTATGTTTGGCTTAGATGCGCGCTGCCCGCCAAGTTGTTATGTTTGGCTTAGATTCGTGCTGCCCGCCAAGTTGTTATGTTTGGCTTGGATACGCGCTGCCCGCCAAGTTGTTATGTTTGGCTTAGATACGCGCTGCCCGCCAACCGCCGGACTCCGACCAACAATGACATTGGCTTTAAAGGGAGTGGACCTACTGTTTTGGAATGTCAAAAATATTTGTCATACAGTAAGTAGCTATTGGTTTGATTTTTGGATACGATGAAATTCACATCTGGAGCCCCTTTAGTTGAATTTTCACATATCGTTTTTCGCTTTTTTGTTTCGATATCTTTAAAGCGAGCGCCACTATAGCTTTTTTAAGAGCGCTACAGTCTGACTGCGAACCCACCATCCACGAGCGAGTGGAGGTCGCCGATGTGATGTTATGTAAAATGGCGCACATAAGACATTACAATTACGGTCACATCATGCAAGTAGACAAGTTTTGCGCAGCACGTTCTTGCCACTGTTAACTTTATTATGTGCAAGTTTCGTAGCTCTAAATTGATATCTTCGTCGAGAAATGGCCAAGCGTTGCGAGTTGGGGGACAGACGGTACTGTTCGGCTGTTTCTATCAGCGCGCACGAGCTGTTTTGGCGAAATGCTATTGGCCGGCGCTAACGATATGCTAGCAGTTTCGTCGATAATTTCAGTACTTCTAGTAGCGGAAGCCCTCTGGGATCTACCCGATAATTTGTGCCTGCCAGCCGGTCCCTGGGGTCTTTGGAATATCTCGGCAACTAGTGTGAATCTGGAAAAATGAAGGGCATGGTTCGATTTAAAAAATGTTTTACAAACCAGTGTCAATAATCACAAAGAAGTGATGTGAGTAGGCACACTCCCTTTAATCTTCCATATGTTGCTGGCCTGAGCTTCTCAGAAGCATGCCAAATTCACATCTCAACTCTCAACTCTCAACTCTCAACTCTCAACTCTCAACTCTCAACTCTCAACTCTCAACTCTCAACTCTCAACTCTCAACTCTCAACTCTCAACTCTCAACTCTCAACTCTCAACTCTCAACTCTCAACTCTCAACTCTCAACTCTCAACTCTCAACTCTCAACTCTCAACTCTCAACTCTCAACTCTCAACTCTCAACTCTCAACTCTCAACTCTCAACTCTCAACTCTCAACTCTCAACTCTCAACTCTCAACTCTCAACTCTCAACTCTCAACTCTCAACTCTCAACTCTCAACTCTCAACTCTCAACTCTCAACTCTCAACTCTCAACTCTCAACTCTCAACTCTCAACTCTCAACTCTCAACTCTCAACTCTCAACTCTCAACTCTCAACTCTCAACTCTCAACTCTCAACTCTCAACTCTCAACTCTCAACTCTCAACTCTCAACTCTCAACTCTCAACTCTCAACTCTCAACTCTCAACTCTCAACTCTCAACTCTCAACTCTCAACTCTCAACTCTCAACTCTCAACTCTCAACTCTCAACTCTCAACTCTCAACTCTCAACTCTCAACTCTCAACTCTCAACTCTCAACTCTCAACTCTCAACTCTCAACTCTCAACTCTCAACTCTCAACTCTCAACTCTCAACTCTCAACTCTCAACTCTCAACTCTCAACTCTCAACTCTCAACTCTCAACTCTCAACTCTCAACTCTCAACTCTCAACTCTCAACTCTCAACTCTCAACTCTCAACTCTCAACTCTCAACTCTCAACTCTCAACTCTCAACTCTCAACTCTCAACTCTCAACTCTCAACTCTCAACTCTCAACTCTCAACTCTCAACTCTCAACTCTCAACTCTCAACTCTCAACTCTCAACTCTCAACTCTCAACTCTCAACTCTCAACTCTCAACTCTCAACTCTCAACTCTCAACTCTCAACTCTCAACTCTCAACTCTCAACTCTCAACTCTCAACTCTCAACTCTCAACTCTCAACTCTCAACTCTCAACTCTCAACTCTCAACTCTCAACTCTCAACTCTCAACTCTCAACTCTCAACTCTCAACTCTCAACTCTCAACTCTCAACTCTCAACTCTCAACTCTCAACTCTCAACTCTCAACTCTCAACTCTCAACTCTCAACTCTCAACTCTCAACTCTCAACTCTCAACTCTCAACTCTCAACTCTCAACTCTCAACTCTCAACTCTCAACTCTCAACTCTCAACTCTCAACTCTCAACTCTCAACTCTCAACTCTCAACTCTCAACTCTCAACTCTCAACTCTCAACTCTCAACTCTCAACTCTCAACTCTCAACTCTCAACTCTCAACTCTCAACTCTCAACTCTCAACTCTCAACTCTCAACTCTCAACTCTCAACTCTCAACTCTCAACTCTCAACTCTCAACTCTCAACTCTCAACTCTCAACTCTCAACTCTCAACTCTCAACTCTCAACTCTCAACTCTCAACTCTCAACTCTCAACTCTCAACTCTCAACAGGAATAAGGAATGGGACTATACTCCTTATTCCCGCCCCGAATATTTTAGCCGTGTGACAACACACATACACACGATCCACTGCGTCCCACACACTCACGGTGACCTTGGGTTACTGACACAAACAGCACGAGACCATCACACTTGTGTACCGCCCGCCGCCCGGGGCCGCCCGGGGCCGCACGGTCCAGACTGCAGAGTCGGCCCCGAGGCCGCACGACTCCGAGAGACAGCACACATGGCGGCACACCATCACAAAGATGCTTCGAAAGAACGGTGCAATTAAAGAACGGCCACGCGTGTAAAGAACGGCAAGGCTGCTGGCCTGCGGGCTCGGGTATGGCAAAAGGACGACTATTAGGGAGACGGACGTTATCAGTGTGTGTGTGGGGGGGGGGGGACTGGTCGTCTCAACTACCCTTCCAACAAACCCAAGCCAGTGGCGGATCTACTGTTGGGCAAAATGGGCAATTCCCCCCCCCCCCCCCCCAAAAAAAAACTGAAATCTGCGCAAAATTGGCACATTTCCTGATATAGAAACAAATATAAGCAACTTTGACTAAGAACAGTTTGCTTTAAATCAGCTACCAATGCACAAGCAAGAGAAATCCGATGAGTTTTCAGAATTGTGTGAGACTTGGGATTTGCCCCCCCCCCCCCCCCCCCTCCAACCTCCATTCTGGATCCGCCTTTGATCCCGGTCAGGTCTGCATTATAAGTCATTTGCACGAAAAGAGCGCTACAGTCAGGCTGTGAACCTACCATCCACGAGCGAGTGGAGCCTGGAGGTCGCCGATGTCTGGCTGTGAACCCACCATCCACGAGCGAGTGGAGCCTGGAGGTCGCCGATGTCTGGCTGTGAGCCCACCATCCACGAGCGAGTGGAGCCTGGAGGTCGCCGATGTCTGGCTGTGAGCCCACCATCCACGAGCGAGTGGAGCCTGGAGGTCGCCGATGTCTGGCTGTGAGCCCACCATCCACGAGCGAGTGGAGCCTGGAGGTCGCCGATGTCTGGCTGTGAGCCCACCATCCACGAGCGAGTGGAGCCTGGAGGTCGCCGATGTCTGGCTGTGAACCCACCATCCACGAGCGAGTGGAGCCTGGAGGTCGCCGATGTCTGGCTGTGAGCCCACCATCCACGAGCGAGTGGAGCCTGGAGGTCGCCGATGTCTGGCTGTGAACCCACCATCCACGAGCGAGTGGAGCCTGGAGGTCGCCGATGTCTGGCTGTGAGCCCACCATCCACGAGCGAGTGGAGCCTGGAGGTCGCCGATGTCTGGCTGTGAACCCACCATCCACGAGCGAGTGGAGCCTGGAGGTCGCCGATGTCTGGCTGTGAACCCACCATCCACGAGCGAGTGGAGCCTGGAGGTCGCCGATGTCTGGCTGTGAGCCTACCATCCACGAGCGAGTGGAGCCTGGAGGTCGCCGATGTCTGGCTGTGAACCCACCATCCACGAGCGAGTGGAGCCTGGAGGTCGCCGATGTCTGGCTGTGAACCCACCATCCACGAGCGAGTGGAGCCTGGAGGTCGCCGATGTCTGCTGAGCGCCCTGAACTACCAGGCCTCCAGCCTGTGACCAAAACGCCAGTCTTGGCGCACGTACGTTTGCTCACATTTGTAATTGTAAAGCATGCTGTGAGAGCAGAACTCATATTTAAAAGTGAATGTCAGGGTCGAGGACGAGGTCGCAAAGGTCACTTTCGAGATATCTACAATAGCCATACGACACATACCTGAAGGCTTCTTTTGAATGAACGATTTGATAGAAATAGTTTGTTTGACCCAGTGACCTCATATCGGGTCCTCCATGATAGTAATGACAGTGTCAGGTGAAGGTCAGGGCACTTTGGGGCGAAATTTCTTAAATTATTTTCCAAACTCAAAATGTTGCAGCTTATCTCATCGTTTTCCCCGTGACCGTGCATGAATGTTTCGAATAGTGTAGCTTTGGCCACAGTGAAATGCGCCACAACGGTCGCTGAGAGCACATTCCTGTTGCCGCCGCCACGCGTGGAGGGCTGACTGTCCGGTCCGGCGCCAAAACAGAGGCCGGCTCCCTGAATGGCCAGCTCCCTGGTTGAGCCCGCGTCACAGCCTCCCCTGCTGGCCAGAGGACGGCTCCCTGAATGGCCAGCTCCCTGGTTCAGCCCGCGTCACAGCCTCCCCTGCTGGCCAGAGGACGGCTCCCTGAGTGGCCAGCTCCCTGGTTCAGCCCGCGTCGCAGCCTCCCCTGCTGGCCAGAGGACGGCTCCCTGAGTGGCCAGCTCCCTGGTTCAGCCCGCGTCACAGCCTCCCCTGCTGGCCAGAGGACGGCTCCCTGAATGGCCAGCTCCCTGGTTCAGCCCGCGTCGCAGCCTCCCCTGCTGGCCAGAGGACGGCTCCCTGAGTGGCCAGCTCCCTGGTTCAGCCCGCGTCGCAGCCTCCCCTGCTGGCCAGAGGACGGCTCCCTGAATGGCCAGCTCCCTGGTTCAGCCCGCGTCGCAGTCTCCCCTGCTGGCCAGAGGACGGCTCCCTGAGTGGCCAGCTCCCTGGTTCAGCCCGCGTCGCAGTCTCCCCTGCTGGCCGGGGGCCCATGGAATAATATCAACACGACTTCGGCGCTACGCCAGTCGCGCGATTTGTTAGTCAAATGCAGTTGTGGGGCGAACCTAATTTCCCAACTTCACTTATAAATAGCATGTCCGGCATGTTTACAAAATGAAATATTGTATCTAGGGCTGAACATATTTGTCTCCTTGACTTTCAGAGATGACAATGGTCACGATTAATATACCTCCGGGGTTAATAGTGCACTTTCCAAACCTACAGCACTGATCCTGACCTATAATTAATTACTTTCTCTTAGCTGTGTTTCGAAACGACATGCGTTTAGCATAGTTTCACTCTTGTTGGCTTCATCTGGCTCTGACGTGTCAAACTGCGGATGTCGGCATGTCAGGCGTGTCAGACATGTCAGACTGTGACGTCAGACTGTGACGTATGTCGGCCCACACTGAAACGCTAACCACTGCGCAGTTTGACGGCACGCCCCCCCCCCCCCCCCCCCCCTCGCGCGCCGCCGCCGCTGCCACAGCCGCCACAATCTGGGTGTCGTGTTTCGGTATTGTTGAGTGGGGCCCCGTGGCTACGTGACTGCGTCGTCTCTGTAGTGTGAAACGTTACCATATGCAGGATGACGTACTGTACAGGTGTGAAGTGTTACCATATGCAGGATGACGTACTGTACATGTGTGAAGTGTTACCATATGCAGGATGACATGATGTGCAGGTGTGAAGTGTTACCATATGCAGGATGACGTGTTGTGCAGGTGTGAAGTGTTACCATATGCAGGATGGCATGATGTGCAGGTGTGAAGTGTTACCATATGCAGGATGACATGATGTGCAGGTGTGAAGTGTTACCATATGCAGGATGACATGATGTGCAGGTGTGAAGTGTTACCATATGCAGGATGACATGATGTGCAGGTGTGAAGTGTTACCATATGCAGGATGACGTGTTGTGCAGGTGTGAAGTGTTACCATATGCAGGATGACGTGATGTGCAGGTGTGAAGTGTTACCATATGCAGGATGACATGATGTGCAGGTGTGAAGTGTTACCATATGCAGGATGACGTGTTGTGCAGGTGTGAAGTGTTACCATATGCAGGATGACGTGCTGTGCAGCGGTTACAGTATAATGTTGTGGGTTTCCAAGATTTAAATTGCGACTGAAATGATGTTGGGGACACTTTCAGGCTTAGGTGCATACATATGAAACATGTGAAAGCATGGGTGTCGATTTGTATACCTTTGGGGTGGCCCTCACCCCCCTCAATGGTACCTCCACCCCCCTATGTTTATCCTTGGCCCCCAATGTTTTTGGCCGCTGGCGGATCCAAGAGGGAGCAAAGCGGCCAAGCCTCCCACACCGCCTGCAATCGGCAAACAAATTGACACGTTTCCTATTTCAAAAGAAAATCTAAGCAGCTTTTACTAAGAAACGTTTGTTTTAAATCACCTCTTCATATATAAAGAGGCGAAATCCGGTGAATTTAATATACATGTGTGAGACTTGAGGATTTGCTCCCCAAACCAACTTTTTTGCCTTTCTGGATCCGCCCTCGTCTCTGGCCTCAGATTAGGTACCTGAAACATACAAGTTTCATTCGCAGTGATTCATGGAAAACCAAGCTTCTGATAATGTGTTTAGTTCTACGAACCGTAGACTACCTAATACCACCTTCGTCACGTCGCACGAGAAAAAAAAACGGGGGGGGGGAATATCGGCGAAGCAATGCTTCTATCCTATGTGAAGTTTTTAGTTGTTTCCTTCTCTTGCGATCTGGATGCATTGATTTGGAAGACGTATTTTAGCGCCGATTTGAATTTGGGCATGTAAATAGTTTCAGTGCTGCGTGATGCGCGTGAAATTTCCCCTCGTACCCATGAACATGTCATGACTGGTCACTGGAGTTTTTCGACAGTAGAGTGACGGTGTTAGAAACGGATATTACAAGTCTTGGATGGAAATATAATCGTAGGAGACCGTTTTGCGTGTCGTAGTATAGTATATTTGTGTGTATAGAGGGGTGACCGTCTTACCTCCCACTACCGTCTAGCTTGAACTTTATTGGGGATGGCTCCGCTTGACCTGACCTATAGGTCAGTTGTACCTCAGGTAACGGCTGTGTGTATAGAACCGTGACTTATCGTGCTCCCGGGTAAAAACAATCAGAAAAGGTGCGCAAAGAATCAATAATACGATGCCCGGTAGACATGAAAATGACGGCGCTCCGCGAGGCCGTTTTGTATATTTCCTAAGAATCTTTGAGCGTGTTCAAACAACCCTAGCAATATGGAGGATAAAGTTTGTCCCCGCATGAAATGCTGGCAATACCGCAACAGTGGTATTGCTAGTCAATGCATGGCGTACATTTCGAACGCCATTGATGGGGGGGGGATATCGGCCCCTGGTTATCTTTCGACCGAATGAGCGCAGCGAGACGTGCAAGAGGGCATTCGAAAGCTCTCAATAAGATGCATTTAAATCATGCTCGATTTAGTTTAATTGAGGTAAAATGCGGACGACGCACAGTTCATCCACCGTAGCGATCCAAAGGACCTGAAAGCAGACATGTGCATGGATCCCAGGGAAGGATCTATGATCCCGTGGATCCCACGACAACAATACAATGTTTGATCTTTGATCCCGTGGATCCCACGGCAAAAATATAAGGTTGGATCTATGGTCTCAGTGGATCCCACGGCAAAAACACAATGTTTGATCTATGATCTGTGGATTCCACGACAAAAATAAAAGGTTTGTTCCGTGTCTTGTGTCTCCGTGTCTCCGTGTCTTGTGTCTTGTGTTTTGTGTCTTGTGTCTTGTGTCTTGTGTCTTGTGTCTTGTGTCTTGTGTCTTGTGTCTGCAGATGCAGATGTACTTCTTTTAATCGACATTTTGTCCGAAATCGCGCCACTTTCGCTTGGCCAGGGCTATCGCGTATGGTATGGTGAAAATGCAGACCAATGACATGTCTACCGATTCGTCATGCTCTGCACGTCAAGGTCTCATATAATGCAAAGCCATTAGATGGTTTGGTTGGTTGCACGGCTGCATTAAAGCCAAGCGCTCCCGGTGTCGGCACTAAGGCGCACCCCCGCCCGCGCCTCACTCGCAGAATCGACCCTCGCGACACGCGAGCTGAGCACTGCGCACCGCCGACCCGGCTTACGGAGCGGGCTCTCGGCCAGTCACGGACAAACGGTGCATCGCCTGTTGAAAACCCTAGTTCTGTCCACTAGCTCAGCTATTCAAGGAGAGCGTGGCAAATTTCCAGCCACCTCCGATCTTTACAAATGGTACTTTTGGACAATTGTATGCACCATATTTGCCTAACGTAGCCTCTGACCGGGACTGGGCGCCGGCTCGGCCAGCTTCGAGGTTGTACACGATGTGACGTCAGAGGCCACGGCGCGGCCGCCGCCGACTGGCTGGCCGGTCAGGGTCAGGTCATGACCGGCGGCGGCCGCGCTGTGGCCTCTGACGTCACATCGTGTACAGTCTCGAAGCTGGCCAGGCCGGGCCGGCGCCCAGTCCCGGTCAGAGGCTACGTTAGGCAAATATTGTGCATACAATTGTCCAAAAGTACCATTTGTAACGATCGTAGCGATATTTGGCCTTCGATGGTAAGCAAATTGGACGTGTGGTTTTCCTCTAAATATTGTATTTATATTTTTTGTGTGGACAAACCATGATCACCAGCACGTTTTTTGGTAATAATTTTCACACAATTGTGCTAGAGAGCTTAACTCAAAGGCATTATGTGTCTCGTCGAGTTGCATTCAATGATGCATAGCATGACCCCAGCAGATCACTCCGTGACCTGAGGTTGAGTTCCCAAATAACAGCTGGCTTGATTATACAATATGTAATTTGCTGGAATTTTCGCTTTATTTGGCAAAGTTGAACATTGTTTATCTCTGGAAAGCACTTCTAGCGATTTGTATAACATTCTCGGTCTGGAAATAGAGATGATAAAATGTGATGTCTTGAGGACCCACAGATGCCGTCATCACGTGATGTTGATCACTGAGCGGAATAGGTTGTCACGTGATTCAAAGGGCCTGCACACTCCTATTCCACCTAAGAAAAGTCACGAATTTGTACTGGGAACATAACGAAATCACGTGACCTGACCTGAAGTCACATGTCAAAATGTCGACACTTTTCCATTCGAGTTCTCAAAAATATTACATTAAATTAATTTGTGCAGATAACAGGAGACCTGGATTTTAATGGAAATATTCCACCTCTTATTTTAAGCACAGCAGTGAACGACGGTGCTGGACTCGCATTTTCACGACCCGAGACAAAAGTGTATCAGCTTAACAGCTCGGTATGCCTGAGAGAATAACTCGAAAACCGTTCGACAGACGGTGCTGAAAATTTTACAGCGTGAATGTACGGCCCAGATAACTCCCGACACCTAGTTCAATCGAAATACGAGAAGTAGGATGTTATGGTTTGGTTGATCTGCCGTGGACTGCCCCGGGTGGCCTCTGGTCACGTGACCTTGAGGTCACAGAGCGACTACAGGGCTGATGTTATATATCATTGAAAGCAGGTCGACGAGAGAAGCATAATACCGTTGATTTGAGCTCTAGCACAATTACGTGCAAAGTTATTACCAAAGACCGCCGCCGACCGCGGCAGTCTTTGTGCTGGTGCTGGTGATCATGATGTTTTAAAAATACAAACATATAAATAAAATATTTAGAGAAAACAATTATCACAATTTTTTCAACATCGAAGGCTCCGTATATGTATTATGTATAGATGTCGATATCACGTGTTGATATTCCAAAAATTTCGAATTTTCCCAAAATTATTACATCATAATAATATATTGTTACCGATGATTCTGATGATATATAGCATTATATGACTAGCAATATTTAGATTTAATGCTTTTATGATTCGTATTTTACGGGTGCAGGGGTGCAGGGGTGTAGGGGTGTAGGATCCTATTCAGTTGAGGAGGCTTCAGCCCTCCCCCCCCCCCCCCCCAACTTGGCTTCAGTCCCCCCCTAACTTTGACTAGAAAGTGGGTCAAATCCGGGGAGAAATGTGTTTTTGTGTGTTTTTTTATGGTACTTTAAGCGATGTTTCCCAGCTCAGCCCCCCCCCCCCCAAAAAAAAATGGAGAAGCTACGCCCCTGTACAAGTGCATCAGCTTAAAGGAAATAGTTAACCTTCAACATAGGTGTTTAACTGAGATAGCGGTTGTGTAGCCCGTGTGGGGAAACCCTTAGTTTTCTCGACTGAAAAGGCTCTCCAGCAGAATATATTTGTTTTTTGGCGAAGTAATGCGGTGCTGGCGAAAGAATGTTGTACTGGTTCTAGCCCGGGCAGAGGCTATACCGTCAGCCAATCAGCTTGCAGCTGGTGCTAGCAAGCGAACCGCCGGCCGCCAGTTGGCACTTCTCTAATGCGAGTCTATCCTTATGCGACTACTTTCGAATCTGATTGGCTGCGCCATTTTTGTTCATTCGCGTGACGTCAGGACTCTGACTCAGAGAGTATGTATATAGTTTTGATAAGATGAATAATGTACGACCTGTCCTGAATCGGCGCGATGTATGGCCATTTTTTTACAATATACAAAATATATTATATTTCAAAATATAATCAGATCGTGTTTGGAAACAATGTCCCAAGGTGAACTATTTTTCCTTTAACAGCTCCGGTTTCCTTTAACAGCTCCGTTTCCTTTAACAGCTCCGGTTTCCTTTAACAGCTCCGGTTTCCTTTAACAGCTCCGGTTTCCTTTAACAGCTCCGGTTTCCTTTAACAGCTCCGGTTTCCTTTAACAGCTCCGGTTTCCTTTAACAGCTCCGTTTCCTTTAACAGCTCCGGTTTCCTTTAACAGCTCCGGTTTCCTTTAACAGCTCCGGTTTCCTTTAACAGCTCCGGTTTCCTTTAACAGCTCCGGTTTCCTTTAACAGCTCCGTTTCCTTTAACAGCTCCGGTTTCCTTTAACAGCTCCGTTTCCTTTAACAGCTCCGGTTTCCTTTAACAGCTCCGTTTCCTTTAACAGCTCCGGTTTCCTTTAACAGCTCCGGTTTCCTTTAACAGCTCCGGTTTCCTTTAACAGCTCCGGTTTCCTTTAACAGCTCCGGTTTCCTTTAACAGCTCCGGTTTCCTTTAACAGCTCCGGTTTCCTTTAACAGCTCCGGTTTCCTTTAACAGCTCCGGTTTCCTTTAACAGCTCCGTTTCCTTTAACAGCTCCGGTTTCCTTTAACAGCTCCGGTTTCCTTTAACAGCTCCGGTTTCCTTTAACAGCTCCGGTTTCCTTTAACAGCTCCGGTTTCCTTTAACAGCTCCGGTTTCCTTTAACAGCTCCGGTTTCCTTTAACAGCTCCGGTTTCCTTTAACAGCTCCGGTTTCCTTTAACAGCTCCGGTTTCCTTTAACAGCTCCGGTTTCCTTTAACAGCTCCGGTTTCCTTTAACAGCTCCGTTTCCTTTAACAGCTCCGGTTTCCTTTAACAGCTCCGGTTTCCTTTAACAGCTCCGGTTTCCTTTAACAGCTCCGGTTTCCTTTAACAGCTCCGGTTTCCTTTAACAGCTCCGGTTTCCTTTAACAGCTCCGGTTTCCTTTAACAGCTCCGTTTCCTTTAACAGCTCCGGTTTCCTTTAACAGCTCCGGTTTCCTTTAACAGCTCCGGTTTCCTTTAACAGCTCCGGTTTCCTTTAACAGCTCCGGTTTCCTTTAACAGCTCCGTTTCCTTTAACAGCTCCGGTTTCCTTTAACAGCTCCGGTTTCCTTTAACAGCTCCGGTTTCCTTTAACAGCTCCGGTTTCCTTTAACAGCTCCGGTTTCCTTTAACAGCTCCGGTTTCCTTTAACAGCTCCGGTTTCCTTTAACAGCTCCGTTTCCTTTAACAGCTCCGGTTTCCTTTAACAGCTCCGGTTTCCTTTAACAGCTCCGGTTTCCTTTAACAGCTCCGGTTTCCTTTAACAGCTCCGTTTCCTTTAACAGCTCCGGTTTCCTTTAACAGCTCCGGTTTCCTTTAACAGCTCCGGTTTCCTTTAACAGCTCCGGTTTCCTTTAACAGCTCCGGTTTCCTTTAACAGCTCCGTTTCCTTTAACAGCTCCGTTTCCTTTAACAGCTCCGGTTTCCTTTAACAGCTCCGGTTTCCTTTAACAGCTCCGTTTCCTTTAACAGCTCCGGTTTCCTTTAACAGCTCCGGTTTCCTTTAACAGCTCCGGTTTCCTTTAACAGCTCCGGTTTCTTTTAACAGCTCCGTTTCCTTTAACAGCTCCGGTTTCCTTTAACAGCTCCGGTTTCCTTTAACAGCTCCGGTTTCCTTTAACAGCTCCGGTTTCCTTTAACAGCTCCGGTTTCCTTTAACAGCTCCGTTTCCTTTAACAGCTCCGGTTTCCTTTAACAGCTCCGGTTTCCTTTAACAGCTCCGGTTTCCTTTAACAGCTCCGGTTTCCTTTAACAGCTCCGGTTTCCTTTAACAGCTCCGGTTTCCTTTAACAGCTCCGGTTTCCTTTAACAGCTCCGGTTTCCTTTAACAGCTCCGGTTTCCTTTAACAGCTCCGGTTTCCTTTAACAGCTCCGGTTTCCTTTAACAGCTCCGTTTCCTTTAACAGCTCCGGTTTCCTTTAACAGCTCCGGTTTCCTTTAACAGCTCCGGTTTCCTTTAACAGCTCCGGTTTCCTTTAACAGCTCCGGTTTCCTTTAACAGCTCCGGTTTCCTTTAACAGCTCCGGTTTCCTTTAACAGCTCCGTTTCCTTTAACAGCTCCGGTTTCCTTTAACAGCTCCGGTTTCCTTTAACAGCTCCGGTTTCCTTTAACAGCTCCGGTTTCCTTTAACAGCTCCGGTTTCCTTTAACAGCTCCGTTTCCTTTAACAGCTCCGGTTTCCTTTAACAGCTCCGGTTTCCTTTAACAGCTCCGGTTTCCTTTAACAGCTCCGGTTTCCTTTAACAGCTCCGGTTTCCTTTAACAGCTCCGGTTTCCTTTAACAGCTCCGGTTTCCTTTAACAGCTCCGGTTTCCTTTAACAGCTCCGTTTCCTTTAACAGCTCCGGTTTCCTTTAACAGCTCCGGTTTCCTTTAACAGCTCCGGTTTCCTTTAACAGCTCCGGTTTCCTTTAACAGCTCCGGTTTCCTTTAACAGCTCCGTTTCCTTTAACAGCTCCGGTTTCCTTAACAGCTCCGGTTTCCTTTAACAGCTCCGGTTTCCTTTAACAGCTCCGGTTTCCTTTAACAGCTCCGGTTTCCTTTAACAGCTCCGTTTCCTTTAACAGCTCCGTTTCCTTTAACAGCTCCGGTTTCCTTTAACAGCTCCGGTTTCCTTTAACAGCTCCGGTTTCCTTTAACAGCTCCGTTTCCTTTAACAGCTCCGGTTTCCTTTAACAGCTCCGGTTTCCTTTAACAGCTCCGGTTTCCTTTAACAGCTCCGGTTTCCTTTAACAGCTCCGGTTTCCTTTAACAGCTCCGGTTTCCTTTAACAGCTCCGGTTTCCTTTAACAGCTCCGTTTCCTTTAACAGCTCCGGTTTCCTTTAACAGCTCCGGTTTCCTTTAACAGCTCCGGTTTCCTTTAACAGCTCCGGTTTCCTTTAACAGCTCCGGTTTCCTTTAACAGCTCCGTTTCCTTTAACAGCTCCGTTTCCTTTAACAGCTCCGGTTTCCTTTAACAGCTCCGGTTTCCTTTAACAGCTCCGGTTTCCTTTAACAGCTCCGGTTTCCTTTAACAGCTCCGGTTTCCTTTAACAGCTCCGGTTTCCTTTAACAGCTCCGGTTTCCTTTAACAGCTCCGGTTTCCTTTAACAGCTCCGTTTCCTTTAACAGCTCCGTTTCCTTTAACAGCTCCGGTTTCCTTTAACAGCTCCGTTTTCCTTTAACAGCTCCGGTTTCCTTTAACAGCTCCGGTTTCATTTAACAGCTCCGGTTTCCTTTAACAGCTCCGGTTTCCTTTAACAGCTCCGGTTTCCTTTAACAGCTCCGGTTTCCTTTAACAGCTCCGGTTTCCTTTAACAGCTCCGTTTCCTTTAACAGCTCCGGTTTCCTTTAACAGCTCCGTTTCCTTTAACAGCTCCGGTTTCCTTTAACAGCTCCGGTTTCCTTTAACAGCTCCCGTTTCCTTTAACAGCTCCGGTTTCCTTTAACAGCTCCGGTTTCCTTTAACAGCTCCGGTTTCCTTTAACAGCTCCGGTTTCCTTTAACAGCTCCGGTTTCCTTTAACAGCTCCGTTTCCTTTAACAGCTCCGGTTTCCTTTAACAGCTCCGGTTTCCTTTAACAGCTCCGGTTTCCTTTAACAGCTCCGGTTTCCTTTAACAGCTCCGGTTTCCTTTAACAGCTCCGTTTCCTTTAACAGCTCCGTTTCCTTTAACAGCTCCGGTTTCCTTTAACAGCTCCGGTTTCCTTTAACAGCTCCGGTTTCCTTTAACAGCTCCGTTTCCTTTAACAGCTCCGTTTCCTTTAACAGCTCCGTTTCCTTTAACAGCTCCGTTTTCCTTTAACAGCTCCGTTTCCTTTAACAGCTCCGGTTTCCTTTAACAGCTCCGGTTTCCTTTAACAGCTCCGGTTTCCTTTAACAGCTCCGGTTTCCTTTAACAGCTCCGGTTTCCTTTAACAGCTCCGGTTTCCTTTAACAGCTCCGGTTTCCTTTAACAGCTCCGGTTTCCTTTAACAGCTCCGGTTTCCTTTAACAGCTCCGGTTTCCTTTAACAGCTCCGGTTTCCTTTAACAGCTCCGGTTTCCTTTAACAGCTCCGGTTTCCTTTAACAGCTCCGTTTTCCTTTAACAGCTCCGTTTTCCTTTAACAGCTCCGGTTTCCTTTAACAGCTCCGGTTTCCTTTAACAGCTCCGGTTTCCTTTAACAGCTCCGGTTTCCTTTAACAGCTCCGGTTTCCTTTAACAGCTCCGTTTTCCTTTAACAGCTCCGTTTCCTTTAACAGCTCCGGTTTCCTTTAACAGCTCCGGTTTCCTTTAACAGCTCCCGTTTCCTTTAACAGCTCCCGTTTCCTTTAACAGCTCCGGTTTCCTTTAACAGCTCCGGTTTCCTTTAACAGCTCCGGTTTCCTTTAACAGCTCCGTTTCCTTTAACAGCTCCGGTTTCCTTTAACAGCTCCGGTTTCCTTTAACAGCTCCGGTTTCCTTTAACAGCTCCGGTTTCCTTTAACAGCTCCGGTTTCCTTTAACAGCTCCGGTTTCCTTTAACAGCTCCGGTTTCCTTTAACAGCTCCGGTTTCCTTTAACAGCTCCGGTTTCCTTTAACAGCTCCGGTTTCCTTTAACAGCTCCGGTTTCCTTTAACAGCTCCGGTTTCCTTTAACAGCTCCGGTTTCCTTTAACAGCTCCGGTTTCCTTTAACAGCTCCGGTTTCCTTTAACAGCTCCGGTTTCCTTTAACAGCTCCGGTTTCCTTTAACAGCTCCGGTTTCCTTTAACAGCTCCGTTTTCCTTTAACAGCTCCGGTTTCCTTTAACAGCTCCGTTTCCTTTAACAGCTCCGGTTTCCTTTAACAGCTCCGGTTTCCTTTAACAGCTCCGGTTTCCTTTAACAGCTCCGGTTTCCTTTAACAGCTCCGGTTTCCTTTAACAGCTCCGGTTTCCTTTAACAGCTCCGGTTTCCTTTAACAGCTCCGGTTTCCTTTAACAGCTCCGGTTTCCTTTAACAGCTCCGGTTTCCTTTAACAGCTCCGGTTTCCTTTAACAGCTCCGGTTTCCTTTAACAGCTCCGGTTTCCTTTAACAGCTCCGGTTTCCTTTAACAGCTCCGTTTTCCTTTAACAGCTCCGGTTTCCTTTAACAGCTCCGTTTCCTTTAACAGCTCCGTTTCAAATTTCGGCTCTAAAATAAAAGGTCGAATATTTCGTGTCAAATCCAGGTCTCCCGTTATATAATTGGTTTATATAATTAGAATTATGTATATGGATATCGTCCACGGAAAATTAGAGTAATTTTGCTTGACATTACAAAGTTGCCCGAGGCTGTAACTCGAAAATAATTTGACGGACGGGGCTGAGAAGTTCACAGCGTGAATCTACAGCCCAGATAACCCCCGACACCTAGTTTTATCGAAATATGAAATGTAGGGTGTTATTTCGAGATATTTTGGTCGATCTGTCTTGGAATGCCCTAATTCCCCCTCCCCCCAGCGAAACATTGGTAGGCAAACGCATGTTTTTGCCCCTTCCCCAAACCGTTCCGGGAGGTTGTGATTTTTGCTCTGGTAAGGCGTGATTTACCCCTCTCCCCCGCTCAACGACTCTTTCGCGTTGACGACCCTACGCCTCACCCCCCCCCCCCCCCCCGGTCAACAACTTTTCGCTGACGAAACTGAGCGAAATTTTCCCCCCCCCCCCCCCCAAAAAAAAAACTCGAAACCTAGATCCGCCACTGTTTCAACCTCTGGCCAATATGAATCCTGGGGCTTTTTAAACTCGGGGCATTTATGAATCTTGGCCAATACAAGCTCTGGCCTTTATCAATCTTGGGACATTTCGATACACACCCGTTGAATGGCAAAATGAAATAGCCCAATAATTCGATTGATGTTGATGTTCTAGGAAATATTGGCGTCCAGTCGACCGGATTGTCCAGTTCTAATCAGTTCTTCATTGATTAAATTAGGTCAAAAATAAGAAGAAAAAAATAGCGACAAAGAATTCGTATGTAAAGGACTATGCCTACTATTTACTTTCCTGCCTGAAGATATTAAAGGGGAGGGCACTATCTTCTGTTAGATTCAGATAACCGAAACGTATAGAGAAAAGTGTATTTCAAATAACATTTATGGTCTACGCGTTATGGTGCTAAAGCATTACTGAAGCACTGGCGAGTCTAGTAAAAACAAATCAATCAATAAATAAAAAATGTGCTAACCTCATGTTACCATTTTGTTGCTTTTCATCAGGACAAGAATGAGAAACCTGGAAAATAGTGTTGAATGTCTGCATGTCTCACTTTCTGCATTTACGAAAAAATTGCACATTTCTGATAAATTGGTCCCTTTATTGGTATCGACACACAACGGCATGGATGGCATAAATTATACAATATACATACAAGCAAAAACCTTCCGGAAGCATTTCCATGGCATCCTTTCAAAGATAACCGGCACTTGATGAATGCATATAGCAGCATGCCCATGCCCATGACAGCAGCAGCAACACAATACGAGAAACAGCATAATAAGGAGCAACGAGAGCTTCACAGAGTTCAGTCACTTCACGTGAACCTCGCCGGGCGAAGCGCGGGTTGCCCGGGTGAAGCGTGGGTTGCCCGGGCGAAGCGCGGGTTGCCCTGGTGAAGCGCGGGTTGCCCGGATGAAGCGCGGGTTGCCGGGCGACGCGCGGGTTGCCCGGGTGAAGCGTGGGTTGCCCGGGTGAAGCGCGGGTTGCCCAGGTGCCAGTGGGTGGAGCGGCGGAATCGTCTCATGAAAGTTTCAGACTTCTGGAGACTTCTCAGAGCTCGTCTTTGACCAGTTGGTGTCGGAACAAGTTCTCCTTCAGACCGAGTGAGTCCCAGAACTGGACCGCCTGAGGCCGCAGCGCGTGCACGGTGCTCCACTCCCTGTCAATGACCAGGTAGTGTTCGTCCAACGGGATGTAGTGCTCCCAGTACTCCCGCCAGAGGGCCATACCCCCGCCGGCCAGGTCCGGCGTCGGGTCGCCCGCCTTGGCGAACGTCACCCACATGTTGAGGATCTGCCGGATTTCGTTGACCAACGGGTCGCCACGGTCGTACAGCGGTGTGAACTCGTTGGAGAACATGAGCAGAAGCTCGTCCTTCTGCGAGACGCCGAGCTCGTGCGCCGAGTCGCCTCGCCGGGCGAAGCGCGGGTTGCCCGGGTTGCCCGAGTGCCAGAGGGTGGAGTCGGCGGCCGGCTGGTGCGCGTGCGGCAGGTCACGGAAGCGGACGCGCCCTTGCAAGTTCCACTGGTAGACGAACACCTTCTGGGTGGAGTAGTAGGCGTGCCAGTGGGCCGCTTTCTCCGTGCAGTGCAGAAACATGCGGTCAGTCAGCAGCTCCACCAGCTCCTTGGCGCTGCTGTCACCTATCGGCCGGCTACCGAAGTAGTGTTTGCGGATCTTCTCGCTGACGGCGCTAGGGTCGGCGGCGGTGTGAGTCAGTCGCAGAAGCTGTGGCGCCACCTCCGAGAAGCGGCTGTTGAGCTGGTCGAGCCGCTCGGCGCTGTTGAGCAGCGAGTAGGCCAGGTCGGCGCCATCGTCCCGGTTGATGCCCACGATCCAGGGGCAGTGGCGGAAGTTGTTCTCGGCTATCAGCTCGCTCGGCGACCGCGGCAGGAACGGCTGACTGGCGTGGCCGTCCACCACGGGCCCGAACGGCGAGCCGGCCGAGCCGCCCAGCCACCGCCGGCTCATGTGAGCCGTAGCGCGGGATATCTCCTCGGCCGGCACGTCTCTGAGACAGCGGAGCAGCGCCGCGCTGGGCTCGGTGGGGCAGGCCAGCCGATCGGCCAGCTCTGCCGTGCTGTTGACCGACTCCGCCACCAGCGCCCCAGGGCAAAAGGCCGTACCGCTCTGGGAGATGGCGCGCTCGAACAGGTTCTTGGCGGTCGGGGTGAGCTGGAGCAGGTGGACGGCGGCGGCGCCGCTGCCCTCGCCCATGATGGTGGTGTGGCTGCGCAGGCCGCCGAAGAACTGGATGTTATCATCGATCCACTGCAGAGCGAGCCGCTGGTCCCACAGGCCCTGGTTACCCGGGGACTCAGCATCACCGGTGGACAGAAACCCTGCGGAACGACGGGCGCTGTCAGGTGGGGGTACATGTGTGGTGTCGGGTCTCACGTGGTGTCCGATGTTAGGTACGGTGTTATCAGGTGTGGTCAGATGTGGTGTGGGCGTGTCAGGTGTGGGTCAGGTGTGGGTGGTGTGGGTCAGGTGTGGGCGTGTCAGGTGGGGGTGGTGTGGGTCAGGTGTGGGCGTGTAAGGTGTGGGTGGTGTGGGTCAGGTGTGGGTGGGTCAGGTGTGGGTAGTGGGGGTCAGGTGTGGGCATGTCAGGTGTGGGTGGTGTGGATCAGGTGTGGGCGTGTAAGGTGTTAGGGTGTGTGATGTCGGGTATGTGATCTGAAGTGTGTGATGTTTCTCACACGATGAGCGCTATAGTTAACGCCTGGTGCACAACTTTATATATTTTTGCCAACGGGAAGTTCAATTGAGTCGTTCGATTGAATATTTATACATCTTTGGTGAGTTATGTTCGGTCTACTGGTCTAATATTGGCTGGGACACGACATTCAGGCGTCCGTTTGCGTCGGTAACGAGCTTCGTTTTAGACGAACATACGTTGGGAGCGAGGAATATCCGTAGGGAATACCCGAGAGAAGGAATACCCGAGAAGGGAATAGCGCGCGTGTGGAGCGGAGCGTGTTATTAACCGTGCAGCGCAAATCAAACTCGGTTTCCAATGGAGTAGGGCGCCTCAATGCCCGTATGTCGTCAGCTCAGCTGCCATGGTAGTTTCCCCCTCTATTCCCCCGTTGTTCGCCCGCTGTTTCCCCCGCTGTTTCCCTGCTATTTCCCCCGCTGTTTCCCGCTGTTTTCCCTGATATTTCCCCCGCTGTTTCCCCTCTATTTCCCTGCTGTTTCCCCGCTGTTTCCCCGCTGTTGCCGGCTGTTTCCCCTCTATTCCCCGCTGTTTTCCCCCGATGTTTCCCCCGATGTTTCCCCGCTGTTTCCCCCGCTGTTTCCCCCGCTGTTTCCCCCGCTGTTTCCCCCGCTGTTTCCCCGATGTTTCCCTGCTATTTCCCCGCTGTTTCCTCTGATATTTCCCCCGCTGTTTCCCCTCTATTTCCCCGCTGTTTCCCCTCTATTTCCCTGCTGTTTCCCCGCTGTTTCCCCGCTGTTTCCGGCTGTTTCCCCTCTATTTCCCCGCTGTTTTCCCCGCTGGTTTCCCACTGTTTCCCCCGCTGTTCCCTCGCTTTCTCCCGCTGTGGGCTGTGTGTCTCTCACCAAAGGCGCCCAGTCGGTAGTTGACGGTGACCAGCAGAAGGTCGTGGTCGAGCCAGTAGCGCGGCCCGTACCAGCGGCTACTACCGCTGCCCGACAGCCAGTCTCCCCCGTGCAGGAATACCAGCGGCAGGGTGGGGTTGGCCGGCGGCAGCTGGCGGGTGTACACGTTCAGGTACAGACAGTCCTCGCTGCCCAGCGGCCGGTCCCCAGCCTGATCCCACTGTGGACAGTCGGCGCCGTCCGCGGCCGCCTCCAGCACGCCGTGCCAAGCCCCGGCCGGCTCGGCCCGGCCGAACCGCTCCGCCACACGGCCGTACGGTATGCCCAGGAACGCGTAGATGGTGTGGTTGTCGAATGCGCTCTGCATCAGGGTCGGCCGCAGCTCGCCCTGAGGGATCCGTACCACGGGAGCGTTGAGCGCAGAGCAGAGAGCGGCCAGCGCCGCTAGCACGGTCGCCGCGCGCGGCCACGTCATCGTTGGCGGTGGTGGAGATGGGACGAGGTGACGCCGAGCAGCAGAAACAGACGGTGAAGAGTGGAGAGATGTTCCCGAGTGACTGGGATGGGAATCACACGCGAACGGACACTGCACAGCACTGGTCGGACCTACCACGTCCACTGGTACAGACTCCGGCGGCCCGCCCAGCTGACTGCCAGCGTCCCGCGGTCACTCCTCACTACACGTCCTCGCCACACACGTCCTCTCCACGTATCCCGGCCGCCGCCGCCGCCGCCGCCGCCTCCGGGAGCGATACTGTCCCGCTGAGCAGCTCATCTGCCGGGGCGGCCTGTGACGTCATCCGGCCGGGGTCAGCGAACTGGGGCCGGTGTAGCGGAACACGGGAGGCGGCAGGCAGTGCTCGGCGTCCCCGGCTAGCCTCCGCCAAGGTCAGCCACAACTCGGCTGTCTGCAGTTCAGATGTGGTCAAAATAATCCGAGCTTTTAAATCAATTGAAGTTGGACTAAGAAAGTGTGGTGACTTTTCATCGATAATTCATTTGCTCTATTTTTGGGTCTTGTTTATCATCGTTACATCCGCGAGTTTGACAGTGCATTCCTTTATCAAGCGCCATCCTTTCAGCATTTCTTCTTCTCATGAGTGAGAATGGTGTTGGCGTCTCACATGCAAAGCCGGGCCAAGGGTTCCACCACGCCTCTGAAATTGGGGAGGGGATGGGATCGAGGGAAGCCGAGTGGTCACCGTCAGCGAAAACTTGTTGAGCGGAGGGAGGGGGTGGTGGAGCGTCACAGGAAAGTTGTTGAGCGGGGAGTGGAGCGTCAGCGAACACTTGTTGAGCGCTGGGAGGGGTCAGCGAAAGCTTGTTGAACGGGGAAGAGGCAACAAATAATTAGTACAACTGAAAACTGATTTCTAGTTGTTCGTCGGGCAAAATTGGGGGGATAATCCCCTGGCTCAAAAATGGGAGACACGTCGCCCCGTGGCGGAGCCCCTGTGCCGGGCGAACCTTCGTGAGACATAACTTGTCATCAGTTTACGACTGGCGCTTAACCCGCGAGTCACTGGGGGGGGGGGCTTTTTTAGCCCCCCCCCTTAGGAATATTAGGAATATCTCAATAACTAATGAAGATATCGACACCAAACTTTCAGTACCTTTCCGGGCATCATTTTGACACCTTTTGAGAGAAAAGTACAAAAAAACGTAAGTTATTTTTCGAGATATATTGAATTTAGTGACGTCACTAAACACGATTTTGACACCAACATCGGCTAAACTTTGCCAGGCCGTACAAATACTGCATTTGAAGATAAATGCAATCGAAAAACGTTAAAAGGTAGAAAATTGCGATGGCTACAAACCAGCTATCTCGAAATTTCGCACATTTTGGTTTTTGACCCCAAAAATAAAATAAAAACTTTTTTTGAAAAAAATGCTCAAACAAATTTTTCGAAGATATTGAGAAAAAAACGGAATATATGTCAGATAACGACATATGGGCAACTACCATACCAAATTTCAAAATTATATTTTTTTGACTGTCATGGCATCAAGTATGGGTAAATCATGACGTCATATTTTGAAATTGCGTGTTTTGGCTTTTATTGACCGGATAGACAAATAAAGGCCAGCACTGTTTTTTTAAAGATAAAACTGATATAGAAACATGTTTTTTTTCTTCAATTTATCAATTTCAAATTTTGACCTTCAGTGACCTGAACTTGACTTGAACTTGACACTAACTTCGCGTAAATCAAATCAGGTGATAAAATGACTACCACTATCGAATTATACGCGTAAAAGCATCCATAAAACATGTGCTGCATGACTTTCGTAGATATTTTGTGTGTAGTGACCTTTTGTGACCTGACCTTGATCTTTTCCAACAATCTCACTTTAGCTCATGTGGGATATGTATCATACCTTTGACAGCACTTTGGGTGATTATAGGCGCAATCGAAGGCCATGAATGGCAAGTATTGTCCATAAACTCAAATACCTCGATTTTGACGTTTGACTTGACAGTGACCTGACATGTGACCTTAATTTGAAATTAAGTGTGCGTTAGGTTTATCGTATTGAGTGCTTTCGAATGCCGCCTTGCGCGTCCCGCTGCGATAATTGGTTCTGAAGATATCAGGGGGCTACTGATATTTTTTTTTTGCCCCCCCCCCCCTTCGAATGCCCCCCCCCCCCCCCCCCCCCCAGTGAGTCGTGGTACGTAATATACCCCAGCGACTGCCGGGTTAAAGGGAATGTTTCACCTTTGCAATGGTTTTGAACCGAAATAGCCATTATCTTTGGCCGTTATTGAAATGTCTAAATTATTAAGGTCATTTTCCCAAAAACTTATCCGTTTTTAAGCAATTGAATTTATAATTTGCAGAAGGGGGTCTATGCAAGTCCCGCCGCTGATTGGCTGACAGTCACTTCAAGATTGTTGGTCCTGGAAGTCAGACGACCTGTATTTCTCGAACCTTGGCTGGATTACCGAGTACGGTGTAAACAACGGCCAACGCCATAGGTTGCGGTCCAAGTTGAAGTTTGTTGCATTGTTTGAAGTCTCAGTTATGGATTGATTTTGTTTTATAAATATTTAGCTATCGCAATGCCTCGCACTAGTCATTGTGTGCTGTGTTCTGTGCGGGAGAAGACGCAGTTCCACAATGTTTGTATTTAAGTCGCCAGAATTGTCTGAAACGATTGTGCCATATTGGCAGCCAGTGGTGTATTTTTAATCCGTCAAGGGGGGCGCCAAACCCCCACACTGTCCACACTGAGGGCGCTGTCAGCCACTGGAGGATCCAGCCCCTCTCCGTAGGAAGGGGGCATCTTTTTGTGGCAAGAAAGTACCTCCACTTTTTTCTCCGGATTTGGGTCGGTCACCTTATTTTGGTATTCGAATTTAAGAAATTCACTTTATAAATTCACAAACAAAATGATTTTGTGGAAATTTTCCGGAAAAAAATAATAATTTTATTTTGGGGGTCAAAAACCCAAAATTTAGAGAAAAAACGAGATCCATTTTGAAGAAAATGTAATTTTATTTCCTTTGACGTTTTATATTTGCAATTTGCTTCAAAACTCTATTCTCTACAATTTTGCCAACATTTATCGTTTTTCCACTAAAATATGGCATATGACTTCATTAAAACGTCATTATCTTCCAAAACACTATATCAATGTCATTTAAATTTGGTAAAATGACGTCGAATTGATGCAGCATAAGGTATTGAAAGTTTCACGTTCATATCTAGCATGGTTTTCAAGTTATTGAGAAAATCCGGGAGGGGGCAGATCCTGCCCCCCCCCCCCCCCCCCCAGCGGGGCGCGAGTTAAGTGTCGCCGGGGCTGCTTGAATTGCATCAGGTGCGCTGTTTTGCCTATCATTGAAAAAAGGGATACATAATAACTTCAAATTCAATCACTCGAGAAAAATACTTCCGTTTTCATGAAGTTTTCTCCTAAGATAATTTTTTTTTCACGTTCAGTGCAGGGAACGCACTTGTATTGAATATACTTGTATTGAATTTATATTATTGAATATTGACCCCCCTCCCGATTCCTGTGAGGAGGGGCATTTGCCCCTGATGCAGATTCAGGGGGCCCCCTGGATCTGGCAGTGCCGTCAGCGAAAGGTGTTGTTGAGCGAAGGAGGGGGGGGGGGGGGAGTAAATTATAAAAATAGCAAAATAACAAAGAAGTTAATGAAAAGAAATTATACAATAAATCGATAACTTGAATTAACTGTTCTTTCCACTTGATGGTATTCTCCAATATTTTTTAACCGTGGAATTTGTGGAATTGACCAGGATTTGTGAACAAATAAAACAAAACAAAAATGAAATTAAAAGACGCACCACAATTATGGCAATACAGAGGCATTCATGTCTTTTCCATTCATGAATGGGATAGAGCAAAACTGAGGAATGCACCTCAAACACCTCAGTTAAAGAAGTGGATGGCAAACATACAATTGTGTACTCGGGCCAGCCGAAACCCACCCACCCCGCTCCCCGGCTTCACAAAATCAACCCCCACTTTTGGTGGCCTAGGTGCCGTCCTCAAATGAGGTGCCCCAGGTTAGGTGTCGCCGGCCGCCCTCAGACCATCCAGGTGACGTCCTCAGACCAGGTACCGCCCTCAGACCAGGTGCTGCCCTCTGGCCAGGTGCTGCCCTCAGACAAGGTGCCACCCTCTGGGCAGGTGCCGCTGGTGAATTTTTGGAGGCTAGAGAGAGAGAGAGCAGGGTGAATTTCGGCAGACCTCATGGGTGGAGACGGGGCTGATTTGGACAAGCCTGTGTGCGGGGCAGGGCGGAGTTCCGCATGCCTGGAACTTCGGAAGACCGGGCAAAAGGGTAGGTCCCTTTTGCCCGGTCTGCCGAAGTCCCAGGCATGCGGCCCTTGCCTACCTAGTAGCAAGGGCTGGCGCTGGGCCCTTGCCTACCTAGTAGCAAGGGCTGGCGCTGGGCCCTTGCCTACCTAGTAGCAAGGGCTGGCGCTGGGACCTTGCCTACCTAGTAGCAAGGGCTGCCCTGTGAGCGCCGCCCCTGTAATTAAGCACTGATTCTGCGTATTTGTATTGACGTCAGACTGACTATCTGACTTTCTACTGACTATATATGACGTCAGACTTTATCCATCTGCCTATGACTGGGATCAGGAAGCTTCGCTATTTATGTTCAAAAAGCTCAACGACGTATTATACAAGATCCCCTGAAGGCCAACACGAAACAAACCAACTCGTGACGTCACACGGCCACGCCCACGTCCAACACGCAGCCGGGCTCCCAACGCCCACGTCCAACACGCAGCCGGGCTCCCAACGCCCACTTCCAACACGCAGCCAGGCTCCCAACGCCCACGTCCAACACGCAGCCAGGCTCCCAACGCCCACATCCAACACGCAGCCAGGCTCCCAACGCCCACGTCCAACACGCAGTCGGGCTCCCAACGCCCACGTCCAACACGCAGCCAGGCTCCCAACGCCCACGTCCAACACGCAGCCAGGCTCCCAACGCCCACGTCCAACACGCAGCCGGGCTCCAACGCCCACGTCCAACACGCAGCCAGGCTCCCAACGCCCACGTTCAACACGCAGCCAGGCTCCCAACGCCCACGTCCAACACGCAGCCAGGCTCCCAACGCCCACGTCCAACACGCAGCCAGGCTCCCAAACGCCCACGTCCAACACGCAGCCAGGCTCCCAACGCCCACGTCCAACACGCAGCCGGGCTCCCAACGCCCACGTCCAACACGCAGCCAGGCTCCCAACGCCCACGTTCAAACACGCAGCCAGGCTCCCAACGCCCACGTCCAACACACAGCCAGGCTCCCAACGCCCACGTCCAACACGCAGCCAGGCTCCCAACGCCCACATCCAACACGCAACCGGGCTCCCAACGCCCACGTCCAACACGCAGCCAGGCTCCCAACGCCCACATCCAACACGCAGCCGGGCTCCCAACGCCCACGTACAACACGCAGCCGGGCTCCCAACGCCCACGTCCAACACGCAGCCAGGCTCCCAACGCCCACGTCCAACACGCAGCCAGGCTCCCAACGCCCACGTCCAACACGCAGCCAGGCTCCCAACGCCCACGTCCAACACGCAGCCGGGCTCCCAACGCCCACGTCCAACACGCAGCCAGGCTTATATTGACTGGCGGGCATGCACGCGTCATGACAATTTATCATTGACATGCTTCGGGAATATGCGTCCCGCATATTGTGTTAAAATGTCAATGCCCACGTTCATATCGTGCTCTCTGATGAAATCGGTACTTGTGATGATAAGGGCCGTGGTTATGTAGGCAGACAGGGAATCTATTGATATTATCCCATTGTGTTATCCAATTTATTTATTTATTTATTTATTTATTGTACATCTTGAGAGCATCCACAGACGACTGTGGCTATTAAGCTCCCGCGTCCGTGTATGGGACAAATAGTAGAAAACACGGGCGTACATAAACACACACACACACACACACACACACACACACACACACACACACACACACACACACACACACACACACACACACACACACACACACACACACACACACACACACACACACACACACACACACACACACACACACACACACACACACACACACACACCACACACACACACACACACACACAACACACACACACACACACACACACACACACACACACACACACACACACACACACACACACACACACACACACACACACACACACACACACACACACACACACAACACACACACACACACACACACACACACACACACACACACACACACACACACACACACACACACCACACACACACACACACACACACACACACACACACACACACACACACACACACACACACACGCACACGCACACACACACACACACGCACACGCACACGCACACGCACACGCACACGCACACGCACACGCACACACGCACACACGCACACCTACACCTACACCTACACCTACACCTACACCTACACACACACACCTACACACACACCTACACACACACCTACACACACACCTACACACACACACTTACACACACACTTACACACACACTTACACACACACCTACACACCACACGCCACCCACCGTCCGGTGCAATGCAGGTGCACTTCATCGCTGCATGAGGTGGCGTTTTAGCGACGATTTAAAATGGCTGGTCGTCACCGCCTTGGAGTTCGATGGGCAGTCTGTTGTACTGCATGGCTGCACGAAAGCAAAACCTTCGCTTCCCTGCTTCTGTGCGAATGCTGGGTAAGCTTAGGTTGCTGTTTTGCCTAGTTGTGCGCATGTCCTCGTTGCGATGAAACATCCTGTCAAACGCTCTGCCAGCAGCTCGACCATGCCAGCAGTGGGAAGAGAAACGAGGGAGAGACCGGCATGTGGCATTACACACTACACAGTATGCTTTAGCAGTTTTGTAGACGACAGTTTTGTAGGAATAAATAGTGTGCATAGTCCAATATCTTAAACTTCATTTACCGACGCTAAAAGTGCCTTAACCCGGCAGTCACTGGGGTATATTGTGTAACCACGACTCACTGTGTTTTTTTTTAGCCCCCCTGGTATCTTCAGAACCAATGATCGCAGTGGGACGCACAAGGCGGCATTCGAAAGCGCTCCATGAGATAAGCCTAACGCAAACTTAAAAATGTCAAATTAAGGTCACATGTCAGGTCACGGTCAAGTCAAACGTCAAAATCGAGGTATTTGAGTTGATGGACAATACTTGCCATCCATGGCCTTCGATTGCGCCTATAATCACCCAAAGTGCTGTCAAAAGTATGATACATATCTTACATGAGCTAAAGTGAGATTGTTGGAAAAGATCAAGGTCAAGGTCAGGTCACAAAAGGTCACTACACACAAAATATCTACGAAAGTCATGCAGCACATGTTTTATGGATGCCTTTACGCGTAGAATTCGATAGTGGTAGTCATTTTACCACATGACTTCATTTACGTGAAGATAGTGTCAAGTTCAGGTCAAGTTCAGGTCACTGAAGGTCAAAATTTGAAATTGATAAATCGAAATGAAAAAAGCATGTTTCCATATCAGTTTTATCTCAAACAAACAGTGCTGGCATTTATTTGTCTGTATCCGGTCAATAAAAGCCAAAAAAAACGCAATTTCAAAATATGACGTCATGATTTACCCATACTTTATATGCCATGACAGTCAAAAAAGATGATATAATTTTGAAATGTGTATGGTAGTTGCCCATATCTTTTTATCTGACATATATTCCGGTTTTTTCAATATCTTTGAAAAATTTGATTTTGTGAGCATTTTTTCAAAAAAGTTTTTTTTTGAAATTTTTGGGGTAAAAAAACAACATTTGTGAAATTTCGAAATAGCTGGTTTGTAGCCCTTGCAACTTTCTACCTTTTAGGGTTTTTGGATTGCATTTTGCTTCAAATGCAGC
>JAXIVJ010004315.1:0-84244 GCA_036785665.1 Chirona hameri | reverse complement strand
ATATATATATATATATAGTACAAAGAGGGCTTACTATACAGGAAAAAATAAAATCGGATTTTCGGGTATATTGTAGCACCCTGACGAAGGGTGTTACAATATACCCGAAAGCTCCGCTTTTAATATTTGTATTGTGGAGTAAGTCCTCTTTGTATTTAATCTTCATCTGGGATCTCTACGTCCTTTGACCCTTCTGGTCTCACCAGAGACTCCTCAGACCTTTCAAGAAGCCCCTCTTGTGTGTCAAGGGGCCCATTCGGCCTGCTCAGAGGTCCTTCCGACCTGGCCAGCGACTGCACTGGCTGCTTTGTCGCCCTGCCGACATGCTCAGGGGCAGGGGCGGCGGATTGCGGGGCGCAGGGTACCCAAAATCCCCCCCTCAAATGAAAATCCTGGGAGGGGAAGGGTCATGTTGCCCCCAGATTGAGCAAGCTAAAATATGGGGGGGGGGCAAAACTACCCTTTGCCCCCCAGGATTTTCGACTGTGGGAAATTTTGGATACCCTGCCCCGCAATCCGCCGCCCCTGCTCAGGGGCCCCTCCGACCTGCCCAGGGGCTCCTCCAGTCTGGCTAGGAACTCATTCGGCATGTTCAAGAGGCCTTCAGACCGGGCCAGGGACCCTTTCGATCTAGCCAGGGGCCCCTCTGACTTGCCCAGGAGCCCTTCCGATCAGCCCAGCGACTCTTCTGGTCGGCCTGCGCTGGCTGCTTTGTTGCCCTGCCGACATGCTCAATGGGCCCTCCGACCTGCCCTGGAGCCCCTCCGTGCTGGCCAGGGGCCACTTCGGCATGTTCAGGGGCTCTTCTTACCCACACAGGGGTCCTTTCGGTCTGGGCAGGGGCCCCTCCGATCTGCGCAGGGGCCCTTTTAACTTTACAGGGGCCCTCTGGTCTCTCCAGGGGCCCTTTAACCTTCTAAGGGGCCCTTCCGACCTAGCAAGGGAGTGCGATGGCTGCTTTGTCGCCTTGCGACATGCTCCGAGGGCCCTCCGACCTGCCCTGGGGCCCCTCCGTGCTAGCTAGGGGCTAATTCGGCATGTTCAGGGGCCCTGCTGACCCACCTAGGGGCCCTTTCGGTCTGTTCAGGGCCCCTCTGAACTGCACAGGGGCCCTCTGGTTTGTCCAGGGGTCCTCCAACCTGCTCAGGGGCCCTTATGACCTGGCAAAGGACTGCGCTGGCCGCTTTGTCGCCCTGTCGACATGCTCAGGGGCCTCTCAACCTGCCCAGGGGCCCCTCTGTGCTGGCTATGGGCCCATTCGACGTGTTCAGGGGGCCCATTCGACTTGCTCAGGGGGGCCTCTGACCCTCTCAGTGGCCCTTTCGGTCTGGTCAGGGGCCCCTCTGACATGCACAGGGCTCTCTTGAACGTCGAAGGGGCCCTCTGGTCTTTCAGAGAGGGCCCTGGTGGCCCTAAAGGGCCTTTGAAGTCCTCTAAACTCTCTAAAGACCACGCTTCGTGTAGTAAAGAGCCTATGATACCGCGCTTCGCGCGGTCTCGTCGGCCCTTTTCGGCGGGCGCGGCACGCCGAAAAGGGGCCTCCAGGGGGGGGGGGGGGGGGGGCGGCCGCCCCCGCCGCCCTCCCCTTGGCTACGTGCCTGGCCAGGCACACAGCACATGAACACAACCAAATTACGCAAACTTCACGGCGAGTAGCGGGGGAGGGGGGGGGGAGGGGGCAGGCTCGACTGCCTACCGCCACAGGAAACCTACACTGATTCGTCTGCGCTGTCATCAAGCATCACATTAACCCGCTAGTTACTGGGGTATATTTCATAACGCGACTTACTGGGGGGGGGGGGGGCTATTTTTAGCCCCCCTCTGATCTCCGGAACTACTAGACCGAATGTAAAAATTCAAACGGCATTCGATAGCCCGGAGAAATTTATCGAGGAAAACATAATATTGTTGACCTCGGGGTCACTGATGACGTCACAGGTCAGGTCAAGTACTAAATGTTTGACCGTGTCGAAAGGTCTCGATGGATGGAATTGTCGCGCAAAATTGCGATATTAAACGCATAAGCTGTCGATAAATCGGTATGATTCGTGTGTCTGACACATCTAAGTACCTTTCTAAGCTGTTTATGACCGTGGGTCAGGTCAAGGTCATCCGAGGTCACGAGGTCAAACTGCAGATTACGGTCATTAGGCGTTGTCACACATGTTTATGGTTTTTTTTTCATCTAGAACGCGACAAATGACCTTAGAACATTGTTTGTTTCATATAAATAGAAGTAAAAAGCAAAAATGGAAATGCATTTTTATGCATAGTAATGCTGTGAGAAGTGGCCGATTTTTGTCATTTAAAGGTCATAACTCGGTCATTTTTAAAGATATCGACTTGAAATTTGGTACACATATTCACCGCATACGTCTCGATCACATATATTCCGGTTTTTGGATAACTCTGATTTTTCTTGAAAATTTTGTAAAAACAAAACAAAAATGTATTTGGATTTCTCAAAATTTTGAATTTCACAAAATCTCACAAATCCGAGATGGCAGTTTGATAGCCCAGTCTATTGTCAATAATTTGATGTAAAACAATTTATTTTATCTCAAATATCGTACCTTTGACAGCGTTTTCCGCAAACCATTATTTTGCAACAAAAACCGAAGAACATGACGTGACTCTGACGTCATTCCCGGTTGACCTATCATAGCCTCATATTTTTCCTTTTGCCAACATGTGTAGCATTGATGTGGAAGACGGTACTGCAAGTTTGGTGACAATACCGGTGTTTTTTGAGGAGTTATTGCAAAATAACGCGGGTTAACGTCTAAGTTGCTCGCGGGTTACTAGCCAGACTGGGTAACTCGCGGGTTAACGTCTAAGTTGTATTTGCAATCAATGAGAATGCAATGCGAGTTCCGAAAAAACAGACGTTTCGACAAACATTTATAAATATTTAAATTCCACAGATATTTAAGTCAAGCAATCACAATCTGCTTCATGCAAACCTGGTGCCGTTTGTGATTGCTTGACTTAAATATCTGTATAATTTAAAATGTATAATTAGCACTGACGAAGACGCTCTGTTTGTCGAAACGTCTGTTTTTTATGAACTTTCATTTAATTGTCATTGATTGCGAATACAATGATCATGTCTGATACATTACCGTCTAAGTCAGCTACACTTGACACGGTGCTACATCTGTCCGGGGTTCAGCTCACACTGACTGGGTGCTCTATCTATATATCTATGCTAAATGTTAAATCAATGCTAAATGCCAGACTAGGACACCCTACAACACGCCGTCTTGAAGTTCTCCGAACCCCCGGTACTGGCCCCTGGGGTCGAGCCACTTGCGTCGGATGGCCATGATTGGAGGTGGAGGTGGGGGATCCGTGCCTGCGGTGGTACCGGCCAAGCTGGCCTCCACCTCCCACGCGAGGGCCGGGTACCGCACCAATATGTCCTTGAGGACTGTGGAGGTGCGCTGCGTGGCCTCTAGCTGTGACACAAGGTCCTGATGACACAAACATAAAACATGCATAAATACTTATTCCATCTTCCCGTGAAGGGCTGCAGACAAGCATGTTGATACAATGTTCAAATGGCAGTCTATAGGATTGCTGAAGTGTTGTCCATTTATTCATTAAAAAAATACATCTTACAGCATTTTATATTATTACTAAACCAATAAAGCTTGAACCTAAAGGGTCAAAATACTATATGGAAGTATTGATAGTGCATATGACAACCATGCATGACAACGTTTTACTGGATTGAAGACCATTCTTGCTTGCAAATGAAGAAAAACATACATTCCATTGAATAACATGTTGCCTGTGTTTTTTCCCCCATTTGTGTGGCAGCATTGCAAACTTCACATACTTTGTGAATTGGGATGGCAACACGTCTTGTCCATGAGCACATATAATGATACTGCTCCAGGCTCCTGCATCCTGGTCTAGGCTCAAAATCACTGTGTAATCATGAACAACAAATGCTGGCAGAAAAACAAAACAAAAACATTGCACACATCAGTCATAGTAACAATTACAAGCTGACATGCTAAGCTCGTTGATGAAGCGAAATGGTAAATCTTTGACAATAGAAATCATAATGAAACATAATAGATGAGTAACTAAAGTTTCTAATTACAAGAAGAGATAAAGAGCAACAAATAAATATGCTACATACTCACTCAGCAGGCTCCTATAATTTTTTAGAGCTGGGGTGCAGAGTGGAAAATTCTGACTAAAAATAAGTATAAAGAGTGGAAAATTAAACCAAAAAGCATATGTACCAGGCTTTATCACCCAATTACTTGCTCACCAAAATTAGTTATTATCTATGCCAATGCTTACCAGTC
Organism: Chirona hameri; assembly: GCA_036785665.1. Taxonomy (NCBI): domain Eukaryota; kingdom Metazoa; phylum Arthropoda; class Thecostraca; order Balanomorpha; family Balanidae; genus Chirona; species Chirona hameri. The sequence goes on along the minus strand of JAXIVJ010004315.1, from coordinate 79,922 downwards.
TTTCCATCCACAAGCTGTCCCTATAATTACATCCATAAATCAGTATCAAGTTTCCAATTATTTAATGCAATGTAAAATAAGGAGTGGAAAATTCACAGTAAAACTCAGGAAAAAGAGTGGAAAAATAGTATCCATAGGGTGTCATTTTCCACCCAAATTTCCCAATGCTAGGATGCTTCACTTGTGGGCGCTTCGCTCCCCTGCTTCTCTTCATGTAGCTTTTGGTTGTACCTAAAATAGATATGTAAGGTAGTCAGAAATATCAGGAATATCATATATCAGGAAGCATTGATAATCAGTTGGACAAATTACCAAAATTTAAAGTGCAAATTTGCATGCAAGAAATAAGATTAAAAAACATCCACACTAACATGTACCTATGTTACATCCATGTAAGGATACATGTAAGGATATAATATTTTGTCACATCTTTCTAGCAGTTGTTGTTGTTGTTGGGTTAGGGCTCCTTCTAGCAGACATTTCATGCTATCTCATTATTGATGATATCAACACACTAAAGCTCTGGTGCTTTACTGCATGTATTGTATAAGCTCAGCTGTGATGGGTACACATTTAATATAAACTGTGTAAGGGCCATTTTGGTGAAAGAACCAGGTATGACAAGGAAAAATACATAGGTATAGCTGATTCTTGAGTACATTATTAGTATGCTTCACATGATAATAATAAAAAGGAAACCATGTACAGGCAGGCCTTGACAAGACTGCTACAGACTGATCAAGCAACCTCATCCTATTCACTCATACCGTAAGACTCACAAAACATTGCTTCACTTTAGGATAACTGATAACTGGTAACTGGTCCAGGCAGAGTTGAAGATACCAAATTTTGTTGTGTGGTATATGAGACATCTAGTTATCCAGTATGTACCTACAAATGCGAATAAATAGTTCAGAGCAAACAGTTGTAGAGCATAAAACGTTTTGTTTTGTTCTGTTTTATTTTGTATTGACGTCTCCACTATCGTCTCTGGTAACTCGTCATATTTTGGTTACAAGTACGCCGTTATTGTATGCAATTGCTTCCATATCCAAGCTACCATATGCATGACGTCATACATTGTCCTGAAGTTTGTTATGGCCATGAAGGGGAAAAGAGAAACATGTCCATTTGTCAACGGATATCTATCTATCGTCCAAACAAATGTCATATTCGTGATTTTCAGCTCAATATATATAGCCAATTATAGCCAATTTTTTGTTTTATAGCCAATTGTATAGCCAATTTTTAAGACATTTTTCAAGGTGACCTATTCCCTTTAACAATACCAGGTGAGGCAACAAAACACACTGATCATAAAGTAAGTCAATGTTTAAGTGTAACAGCCGGGATTGGGATTAGCCCTAGTTGGGATAGGATTAGCCCTAGCTCTGCGTGCTCTGTATTAGTTAGTTAACTGTAAGAAGGTTTTCTTATTTCGTTTTAGCCGCTGTCTGTGCCTTTCGCATTGCGCCATATCGTTTCGTTGGCGCCACAATGTCGGGCTCCCGCAGCCCAGGCTATCCATCACACGCACGGCATTTGACACGTGTATATGTTGGGTATTTTCTTAACGACGACCGAGCAGCTCTGCCTCGAGTCGAGCTGTCAGAGACTAGTGAGAGACTTGGAGCAAAAACCATAAAACTGTCAGTGATAGGGCGTATTGGGGAGCAGAGATATCCCACGCATCTAGTTGGCCTCGCTCGCTGTCACTGACCTCGCTCGCTGTCGGCGTCAGAAGGGCGGTGCCCAGCCACTGTTGCTAAGGACGACGACTAGTTGGAACCGGCTAGCGCCGGTATCTAATGACGTCAGAAGCGACCTTTGGCCTGAGTATAAAACGGCTCTCTGGCCGGCAGTGAGGGAGGTAAGCCAGTTCGAGGCTGGACCGAGTCGCGCTAACATCTCGTCTCTCTGTTGCCTCCGCCACTTGGACACTCTACTTTTGGCGATACAGTAACCATTGTTTACGTGGCACTCTGCCTGTGACCTGACTCTCTGTTGGCTAAGTGAACCGGAGTTGGCCTCTGTGTGTCTACTCTACGTGTCTACTGCTTCAAATATCACCTCTGCCGTCTACCTCTGATCTTTGCCGAAGCTGGTTGGGTGCAGCCATTGCATCCACCAACAGCCATTGACGAGAGGGGGCCGTTACATCGGTGCCGTGACCCGGATATCCGGTAACGTCTAGACGTTCTGCCAACGCGTCTTCATGTTCGGACCCAGCCAGGAGAGTCAGACGCAGCCAGGCCAGCTTCTAGTGACCATCCAGATACCCATCGCACCCGCCGAGAGGACGGAAGAGGACGCAGCTCATCCGAATCTGAGCCAGTACCACGCCGCTCACCACGTCAACCCGAACGGTCAGTGCGAGTGCTGGAACGCCGTCATAAACGCCATCAGTCTTCTAGAAACTATGTCATCAGCTTTCTCCCGGACCTGCCCATACCACAAGGCCTATTTTTCCAGAAGATCTAACTTGACGGAACAGCACAACTGCGTCTGTCACTTTCAGCCTGACGCTCATCGCTGCACCGACTGCGGCTACTGCCATACCTGCGGGTGTGACCTGATCACCACTTCAACTGCGCCGTTCCACCGCTGCACCTGCACCTACTGCCTGGGACGCTGCTGCGGACTCAGTGTCCTGGCAAACCGCCAGCCTGAAGCAACGTTTAAAAAAACACCAGTACCTGCGCGCCAGACAAGCAGAGAACCGCTGTGCCGTGCGAACATCGCCTAACCAGGTTGGTAAACCCCCGCTGTTTACACAAGAGGACTGGTGCAACGTCCACCAGCTAGAGGATCAGTGCACACTACTCCGTGTAGCTGGCCACCTTACCACCAACCTCGACAAGGGCGCAGCTCCATCAAACAGACGCTGGCCGAGCTCAAGCCCAACATTTACCTGTGCGACGGTACAACCTCGACGCGGTGTCAGTGGAATTGGTTTTACCTATACGCAGCGGTACAACGAGTACTACCACAAACCCAGCCCGATCAAGCCCGCAGCTGCCAAGCCCGCAGCTGCCAACGAGACACCGCTACTAACTGCACGGAGCCCCGCTGACAAGGCGCGTGCAGAGGAGCACGCAGCGCTGTGCGGCTGCGAGTCACCCGCCGGTTTCGCTAGTTCAGCTCTCGTGCCAAACGAGCCAGACTGGACGCCCACGCCTCTGGAAGGGACCAGCAGCACCGACGCAGACCAAGCCCTGACCAGCCCCTCGACAACAGCCCAGGATCCCAGCGCCGACGACTGGTGAAAAGGACACTGCAGCAGCTACCTTGGGCCCGACCGACGACAGGTAAGTGCCTCACGCCAGTTCTCCCAGAAATTGCTGAAATACCTAACGATAACGTACAACCAATATCAAATATAGTCATGGAAAACGCTCAAGCCTTGGCGCAGCATATGACGCATTGTGTCAGAAGTCTCGGAAATAAGTTAGCTTTATCACAAACATTAACGCACAATAAAAGACTACTTTCGACGGATCAAATGCTGATGCTTTTTCCAAATGGATGCGGGACATGGACGATGTGTACAGAGCTGTTGACAAAGACGAACAGGAAACCCTGTGGGCCACCTCCCAACTTCTGAAAGGGACAGCTGCTGACTTTTTCAGAGAGAAAGAGCCCATCTTGCAGACATGGCACCAGTTCAAAGCCATGATGGAGGAGCGCTATTCCCATTTAAACCCGGCAGCACGCTCCAAACAAAAACTTAGACATGCTATCCAGAACACCAACGAAACTGTAGCAGACTTTGCTGAAAGAATTCGCCTTCTTGGAAACCAGGCTTACGCTGACAGACTGACGGAAAAAGAGGTGCTAGAGACCATCACTAATGCCTTCATAAATGGACTGAGAGACAGACGCCTCCAAGGTAGCATCGCCCGAAAAATGCCGATGACCTTAACTGACGCATACAAAATTGCCATGAACGAACAACGCATCAGCGAACACGTCTCAATGTTTACCGACAACTCATCCGCCCCTGAACCCATGGACTGCAACGCTATTACGCAAATGACTGATACCATGCAGCAGAAACTGGACTCTGTGACCGACAAACTTGCTGACATTTGCCAGGTACTTGCCACCCAGCAGCAGACGCCTCAACAGTCGTTCCAAGTCCAACCACAGGTGAACCAGCAGTACCAGCAACAACAGCGCCGTTTTCCTCCACAGCAATACCAGCAGCCACCGCCCTGTTTTCCCCAACGGCAGTACCAGCAGAACCGATTCAACCAACGTCCCCCTCAGCATCAGCCCGTACAAACCAGGCCACCGCACGGTACTAACGGGAGTACTTCACAGGAGTACCGCTGGACGATGGACAATCGCCCGATATGCCATTTATGTGGCATCCCGGGCCATATTCAACGGGCCTGCCGTAAGCGAGCTACAGCAGTTCAGGGTCAGCCTCAGCACATGCAGCAGGAAAACTAGAGGAGCCTCACCCGGGAGAGGATAAAACGCAGACCGCGTATATCCTACAGGTAAGTGAAAACTGCCCATACATTGACATACACATCGGCACACATCAATTCAGAACACTTCTCGACACAGGCGCGCAACTTTCCCTAGTTAGCGAAGAATTTGTGAAATTATGTGACCCTCAGCTGGTCAAACCCACTCAAAACTTGTCAAAAATTACTTTACGCTCCGCTACCGGTCATACACTTGAAGTGTCTGACACAGTTCGAATTCGCATTACTCTTGGAAAAGTTAGAATATATCATGATTTTGTAGTGGTGAAAGACTTCAAACATGATATGATCCTCGGAATCGATTTCTTGAAAGCTCGCAAAGCCATACTTGATTTTGAAAGTCAGACTCTCATTATCGGAAGCTCAGTGTACCCATTGAAAGAAAAACAAGGCGTCCAGACAAAGAAAGAAATAAATCTTGTGAGACTAGCGGAGGACGTGGACGTCTTCCCACGTTCAGACGTACAAGCCAAATGCTTCATTTCCAAAAAGAAGCGAGCTGGTGAAAATTTTGTAGTCTCACAACTGCCTTCCTCACCGTGTTTTGAGGACGAGCCAGGCATTTTGATGCCCAATGCTCTGGTCAAGCTATCCAAAAACAAACATATTCCTTGGGCTATTGTCAATGATACTGGCCATTAAGTTCATTTAAAAAAGGTCAAGTATTAGGAACAGCCACAAAGTACCGAGATGAAGAGCAGAGCTCAAACATCTCACCTGTAACTGCCGAAGAAAACAACCAAGGAGAACCAAGTCCATCAGACATCCTTTCAACGTTCAACTTGGCTCATATTCCCATTGAACGGCGTGAAGTACTGATCAAACTTTTGAAACCAAACCTAGACATTTTTGTGCAAAATGACGATGAATTGACTTCTACGAATATCACTGAGATGAGAATTAACACGCAAAATCATCCCCCGTCTTATCAACCCCCTAGACGACCCCCTTTAGCTTACCGACCCATTTTAGAAGAACAAGTTCGAGAAATGCTAAATGCTAACGTAATTCGACGAAGCAATTCACCCTGGATGTCTCCGGTACTTTTAGTTCCAAAGAAAGATGGCTCTATGAGATTTTGTGTAGATTTTAGAAAAGTCAATGCCATTACAGTACGTCCTGCAGCCAGTATACCGTCAGCAGAAGACATCTTTTACGCGTTAGGAAAATCAAAGTTTCGAACTAGTTTGGATATGAAGCAAGGTTTTTGGCAAATTCCAATCAAAGAAGAAGACAAAGAGAAGACTGCTTTTGGCACAGATGCAGGTGTATTCGAGTTCAACAAGATGCCATTTGGAATGGCCGGATCTCCGGCTGTATTCCAAAATTGCATGAATGCAGTTTTGGGTGATATTCGCCATTTCGCACTTGCCTTTGTAGACGACATTATAGTGTTCAGTGAAACGTTTGAAGACCATATCAGGCACCTCGGAGAAGTGTTTGATAGACTGCGCAAAGCTAATCTCAAACTCAAAATTTCGAAATGTGATTTCATCAACAAAGAGCTTAATTACCTCGGCCACATTATCTCAGACTGAGGAATCTCGGTCGATTCCGAAAAAGTCTCAGTAATGAAAAATCTCCAGCCACCAGAAAATATTCGCGAAGTCCGCAGTTTCTTGGGTATGACTTCATACTACAGGAAATATGTTCCGAATTTCAGCAAAATCGCAAAGCCACTCACAGCCCTCACCCGCAAAAACGCTAGATTTAGATGGTCAGATGAAGCGCAGAGCGCATTCGAGTTCCTCAAGAATTTACTACTTCAAGCACCCATTTTGGCCTTTCCAGACATTTCGAAACCATTCAAGTTATATACTGATGCATCACGGTATGCAATGGGTGCTGTCTTGATGCAAGAACACGACGGTCACAATCGTGTTATTCAGTATGTGTCTCATCAGTTTTCAGAACAAAAACAGAAATGGCCTACTATCGAACGCGAGGCGTTCGCTATTGTTTACAGTTTAGAAAAACTTAGACCCATCCTGGTTGGCACAGATATTACTGTTTATACGGATCACAAGCCCTTGAAACATCTATTTTCCAGTGAAATGAAAAATCCTCGTATCCAACGATGGGCCATTATTCTTTGTGAATATGCATGCAAAATTGAATACATTTCAGGTCCCAAAAACGTAGCTGCTGACATGCTTTCCCGTTTACACAACACGACCCTCGCTGGAAATCTGAATGACAATGAACATTTAGACTGGCAAGGAGAAACGGCAGACATAAACATGACTTCAGATGTTCATGTTGTTGACAACGCTGTCAAAATGCCGATTGAGTCAGATGAATCAGAACCGAAAACACTAGACTATCACAATTTTGATCAAAACGTACTAAGACAAGCTCAGCTTGCAGATGACGAACTGAAAACTATTATTTCGGAACTACAGGCCCAAGACCCAAATCCTCAGTTGTTGTCAAAATACTGTTTCGAAGATGATCTTTTGTATCATGTTGAAAAAGGTACAAAAACCAGACCACAAACTCGCATGTAACTCGTTATCCCACCAAGCTATCGGAAAATCGTTCTTGAAGGAGCACATGATGGTTACTTAGGAGGTCATTTAGGCATAGAGAAAACAACTGACAAAATCCTGAAATCATACTATTGGCCTAATCTTCTAAAAGACACAATACAGTACGTTCAGTCCTGTGAAACGTGTCAGCGAAAGAAACTGAGCAAAGAGAGACGTCCTATGCAGGACATGCCGATGCCTACTGCACCCATGGAAATCGTAGGCATTGACACATGTGGCCCATTTCCAGTCACAGATGAAGGAAACAAATATGTCTGCACTATAGTTGATCATTTCAGCGGATGGCCCGAGGCATACGCTATCCCAGATAAATCTGCCAACACCATGGCACAGCTTCTCCTGAGTTAATTCATCCCTCGCCATGGATGTCCCCGGTTCATTATTAGCGACCAGGGAACAGAATATTGCAATGCACTATTAAATCTGGTGAACAAAGAGTTAGGAATTTCAAGGATTCGGACATCAAGCTATCATCCTCAATCAAACGGTAAAACAGAACGCTTTCACCGTTGCATGAACGAGATGATACAAAAACAAATCAGTGAAGATCAGACCAAGTGGGATCAGATCTTACAACCATGTTTAGGCGCTTATCGCAAGAGTAAGAATGAGTCAACAAAATACTCTCCCTACTTTGTTATGCATGGACGCGACCCTGTGCTACCTGTAGACACGCTACTTCAGCCTCGTCTTCGCTACTCTGGGGAAGATTACGTGCCTGTCATGTTTGAACACCTGCACAACGCATACACTCATGTCGCAAACAACATACAACAGACCAGGGACCACAACAAATCACTCATTCAGAAATCAGCAACTACGTCCAATTTCAAACCTGGTGACTTGATACAGCCGGGATTGGGATTAGCCCTAGTTGGCATGGGATTAGCCCTAGCTCTGCGTGCTCTGTATTAGTTAGTTAGCTGTAAGACGGTTTTCTTATTTCGTTTTAGCCGCTGTCTATGCCTTCCGCATTGCGCCATATCGTTTCGTTGGCGCCACAATGTCGGGCTCCCGCAGCCCAGGCTATCCATCACACGCACGGCATGTGACACGTGTATATGTTGGGTATTTGCTTAACGACGACCGAGCAGCTCTGCCTCGAGTCGAGCTGTCAGAGACTAGTGAGAGACTTGGAGCAAAAACCATAAAACTGTCAGTGATAGGGCGTATTGGGGAGCAAAGATATTCCACGCATCTAGTTGGCCTCGCTCGCTGTCACTGACCTCGCTCGCTGTCGGCGTCAGAAGGGCGGTGCCCAGCCACTGTTGCTAAGGACGACGACTAGTTGGAACCGGCTAGCGCCGATATCTAATGACGTCAGAAGCGACCTTTGGCCTGAGTATAAAACGGCTCTCTGGCCGGCAGTGAGAGAGGTAAGCTAGTTCGAGGCTGGACCGAGTCGCGCTAACATCTCGTCTCTCTGTTGCCCCCGCTACTTGGACACTCTACTTTTGGCGATACAGTAACCATTGTTTACGTGGCACTCTGCCTGTGACCTGACTCTCTGTTGGCTAAGTGAACCGGAGTTGGCCTCTGCGTGTCTACTCTACGTGTCTAATGCTTCAAATATCACCTCTGCCGTCTACCTCTGATCTTTGCCGAAGCTGGTGGGGTGCAGCCATTGCATCCACCAACAGCCATTGACGAGAGGGGGCCGTTACATAAGTGACGGAGAGTATGGAAATCTATAAATCTTATAGGTCAGTCTAGTTCGATCTGATTCCAATAAATGGTGGCTAAGTTCCAAATTAATGGTTGTCATTGATTACTAGTCTGCGACAATCTGATCTATCCTTTTAATCAACTGTGTTTGGTTTGAAAACAAAACAATATTTTGTCGGGTTTTTCGTTTGAAATATGCATAAGCAGGTGAAGTCTCTAATAAATTCAGAGTACCCAAATATAAGTTATAAAGCTAACATCTAAATAAATCCAAATCTCCATATTCCAGAATGCATTTTGGGACCCAAGCCCAGTCGGCTAGAATAGATGTGATAAAAGATCGAAAGCCTTGGAAACGTTCTCACAGACATGAATGCAAACATGAATGTTAAACATTTCCTTCGGTATTGAACAACAAGTGATTAGTTTTGCCCAGCCAGGCATATTGATAGCTGGATGTCTGGCGAAACAGTAATCGCTCGAATTTGCTAGTCAGAAATCTTTCGCGACAGAAGCAGACCTGGACTAAGTAGACGCATACACTACATTTCCTAGATTTGTTTTTGTCACAAGATTTGCTGCGACGCACTGGCGTATAAAGAACGGTAAAGCACCTGTTTTTTTTAACAAATAAAAACGACACAATTCCACAAATAATAATCACATTTCGCTTGCTTGTGCATTACATTTTGATAAAACAACTTTCGCTGATAACGTTCTATAGATTTCCTTGAGAATGAGAAAATGTGTCAGTTTCCAGTCGATTTCAGTACTTTTAGAGGCATGGCCCCGACACCCCCTAGATTCCCACTGCTGTGACGCAGGTCATCAACCCTGACTGGGCATATACTTCAGTCTAGGAGACACGTGGAAGAATCACTGTGTGCAGTGTAGTTATCAGGTGTTTCCCATTGGTTTGCGCAAGTCACTCATCAGGATCTCCCGCTGTCGGGCTCGGCAGCGTCTTTCGATGGTCGTGAGCTGGTGAGATAGGACGTCGATCACGGGGATTTCTCGCACTGGAGAGCCATAGCCAAGCTGCCATGCCAGAGTCGCTGAATGAGGGAAGACGAGACGAGCTCACAGACGAATCACGCGATAAAAGAAGCTAAGTGTACTTTTGGCGGCCTCTAAAATTTTAAGGGGTGGGGTGGTAGTTATGTAGGGGTAGAGTAGATAGGTGGTGATTTCTGTGACATTTACCGTGGATATAATGTCCATCGTAGATATCATCGTCGTTGTCGTCGTCGATGGTTGGCGATACAGAACAGTGAACGTGACCAGAACGGGAACAATGCACTCATGTTCACACTTGATCACATAGGGACACCCAGTCATCATATTTCTAGATCGTGACCAGCAGCGTTTTAGTGACATGATGCTCACTGCTGCATTCATGGTACTGCTTTGTTCCGCGTGTTGTCCAATTTAATTGCAGTCTGCAGTCTCCCAAGTATTGTGTTGGTGTCAATTGCCAGGTTGAGAGGTATTATGACCGCAATTACCACTGTATGGATAAGTTAACACAATGGTATTTAACAATTTAGTATGATTTTGGTATAGAACTTCGACCAACCTGTTTTTGTAGGGCCTTGGATAAATGGAAGTTATTTATGCGAAATTTGAGTTCAAAATGTACAAATTATGTATTGCATTTATTTATTTTTCATCGCACATATCTCCTTCTCCCTCTTCCTCCTTCTAGTAAATGCGTCCGTATGCGATATACACCTAGAATTCGAAAAGTGCGTATATGGACAGATATTTTGAAAATATATTTTAAATGCCACGTAAACGTTTTGCAATTTACTTCACGTGTGACGTGCATGAGTCACATGCATTTGCTCGCTATTGATGTTCAACTACTAAATGTTAGTGGTCATGTAGGTCAATCGAAATGTTAATTGTGATAGGAGAATACGACAAGTAATATAAAACAGAAGTGTGATTCAGATGTTAGGACGAGGTGAATTGTCCATCAGGATATGGTGAACAGCTGGTTTCTTACTAATTGTAAGCTACTGTTTTCTTAATAACAAATCATGTCATTTGCTTATTTTAATGCAGCTTGCTATTCAAGCTTTTTATGTCGTTGTTTTTCGAAAATTGACATTTTTCAATGTCATCAACACAGTTGTTGCAATCAAATGAACATCCGTATATTGTTTCCTCGTCTAAAATTCAAAAAAGCTTTCAACAGTGAAGTGTACACTTAGTGGTGGTAGGCATAACGGTATCTATATGTACGGGGAGCATAGCTGTACGCAGGGGAGGCGTCTCCGAAGCTACGGGGAGCGTATCCGTATCCGTGGGAGGCAGAACCGTAGCTACGGGGAGCGTATCCGTATCCGTGCGAGGCGTAGGCCAGGGAGCGGCGGTGGCGGCCGTGGGAGTTGTATCCGTTGCCATAGACGTTGGCGTAAACGTTGCCGTAGCCGTTGCCGTAGCTGTTTCCGTAGCCGTTGCCGTAGCCACCGTAGCCGTAGCCTGCACGTATGTAGCCGACGTGGGAAGGAGCGACGTAGGAGCTGTATCCACCGTGGTATCCGCCGTAGCCAGACCTAGCAGAGACAACAGCCACCAGGGCAGCCAAACACAGCAGCTGCAAAACAGTATACACAACATCAGGAGGTTTGCATGAGTGGAGTAACAAAGCTTGCTGACAATGCTGTACGGGTACATTGTGGCTGGAGCGCAGCAGGTCATTATTCAATTCAAGATTTTTGAAGAAATATTCATTTTATTCGGATAAGCAAGGTAATATAGGTACCAACATTTTTAGTTTAGAGATAATTCTGAATGAAACATATTTGCTCTGATTTCCAATATGATATGAGCGAACAAATAACATTCCGATGCGGGCAAGACCAAAGCAATGTTGAAAAATTCGCCCTCTGAAACTTCTGAGCTACTCACCGCAAGCTTGGCGTTCATCTCGGTTTTTTTTAGCTCCAACTGCTGGGAGAGTAGACCAGTGAGTGTGTGTCTGCTGCCAGCGTACCACGGTCTTTATACCTAGCGCTACCAAGCAGTTCCGACCTTGGTGATGACGTCATAATATCGCTGGATCAGAATCGCCACGCCACCTCCCCTATTCCGCTGCCTGGTTTTCTCTGGAGCTGGAACATGGTTATATTGCAGAACAAGCACCTGGACTAACACAGCGTTGAAGATGCATGGCAAGGGTGACCATATGTTTCCCGTCCAGGGGGAAAATCTGAATGTCATGCCGAATAGGAAGACAATTTAACGACATATAAAGGGAGCATAATTTAATTTTAATCCTGCAAGTATTATAAATAACGTGTCAGTTACTTTGTGAATATTCCTACCTTCGAATTGAAAGACTGGGACGATAATCAATACGGCAGCTTATAGCTTGAATACAATCAGATTGATATTATCCAACGTCAGCGTACACATGGAAATAAGTGCCCATACCTTCGAAGTGATCACAGTAAAATCATTGTTGCTTTTTCCGAACGAAGCCGATACAACCTCAACGTCTGGATTATTGCAATTAATTAACATTAACAATACCAGGTGAGGCAACAAAACACACTGATGATAAAGTATGGAAGTACGGAGAGTATGGAAGTAGTACGGAGAGTATGGAAATCTATAAATCTTATAGGCCAGTCTAGTTCAATCTGATTCCAATAAATTGTGGCTAAGTCCAAATTAATGGTTGTCATTGATTACTAGTCTGAGACAATCTGATCTATCCTTTTAATCAACTGTGCTTGGTTTGAAAACAAAACATTATTGTGTCGGGTTTTTCATTTGAAATATGCATAAGCAGTTGAAGTCTCTAATAAATTCAGAGTACCTAAATATAAGTTGTAAAACTAACATCTAAATAAATCAAAATCTCCAAATTCCAGAAAGCTTTTTGCGACCCAAGCCCAGTCGGCTAGAATAGATGTGATAAAAGAGCCAATGCATTGAAAACGTTCTTACAGACATGAATACAAACATGAATGTTAAACACTTCCTTCGGTATTGAACAACAAGTGATTAGTTTTGCCCAGCCAGGCATATTGATAGCTGGATGTCTGGCGAAACAGTTATCGCTCGAGTTTGCTAGTCAGAAATCTTTCGCGACAGAAGCAGACCTGGGCTAAGTAGACGCATACACTACATTTCCTAGATTGGTTTTTGTCAGAAAATTTGCTGCGACGCACTGGCGGATACAGATAGGTAAAGAACCTGGTTGTGTGGAACACATAAAAACGCCACTATTCCACCAATAATAATCACATTTCGCTTGCTTGTGCATTAAATATTGATAAAACAACTTTCGCTGATAACGTTCTATAGATTTCCTTGAGAATGAGAAAATGTGTCAGTTTCCGGTCGATTTCAGTCCTTTTAGAGGCATGGCCCCGACACCACCTAGATTCCAGCTGCTGTGACGCAGGTCATCAACCCTGACTGGGCATATACTTCAGTCTAGGAGACACGTAGAAGAATCACTGTGTGCAGTGCAGTTATCAGGTGTTTCCCATGGCTTTGCGCAAGTCACTCATCAGGATTACCCGCTGCCGGGCTGTGCAGCGTCTTTCGATGGTCGTGAGCTGGTGAGATAGGACGTCGATCACGGGGATTTCTCGCACTGGAGCGCCATAGCCAAGCTGCCATGCCACAGTCGCTGAATGGGGGAAGACGAGACGAGCTCACAGACGAATCACGCGATAAAAGAAGCTAAGTGTACTTTTGGCGGCCTCTAAAATTGTAAGGGGTGGGGTGGTAGTTATGTAGGGGTAGAGTAGATAGGTGGTGATTTCTGTGACATTTACCATGGATATATTGTCCATCGTAGATATCATCGTCGTTGTCGTCGTCGATGGTTGGAGATACAGAACAGTGAACGTGACCAGAACGGGCACAATGCACTCATGTTCACACTTGATCACATAGAGGCACCCAGTCATCATATTGCTAGATCGTGACCAGCAGCGTTTTAGTGACATGATGCTCACTGCTGCATCATGGTACTGCTTTGTTCCGCGTGTTGTCCAATTTGATTGAAATCTGCAGTCTCCCAAGTATTGTGTTGGTGTCAATTGCCAGGTTGAGCGGTATTATGACCGCAATTACCACTGTATGGATAAGTTAACACAATGGTATTTAACAATTTAGTATGATTTTGGTATAGAACTTCGACCAACCTGTTTTTGTAGGGCCTTGGATAAATGGAAATTATTTATGCGAAATTGGAATTCAAAATGCACAAATTATGTATTGCATTTATTTCTTTTTCTTCGCACTTATCTCCTTTTTCCTCTTCCTCCTAGTAACTGCGTCCTTATGCGATATGCACCTATAATTCGAAAAGTGCGTATATGGACAGACATTTTGAAAATATATTTAAAATGCCACGTAAACGTTTTGCAATTTACTTCACATGCGACGTGCATGAGTCACATGCATTTGCTCGCTATTGATGTTCAAATACTAAATGTGAGTGGTCATGTAGGTCAATCGAAATGTTAATTGTGATAGGAGAATGCGACAAGTAATATAAAACAGAAGTGTGATTCAGATGTTAGGACGAGGTGAATTGTCCATCAGGATATGGTGAACAGCTGGTTTCTTACTAATTGTAAGCTACTGTTTTCTTAATAACAAATCATGTCTTTTGTTTATTTTGATGCAGCTTGCTTTTCAAGCTTTTTATGTCGTTGTTTTTTGAAAATTGACATTTTTCAATGTCAGCAAAACAGTATACACAACATCAGGAGGTTTGCATGAGTGGAGTAACAAAGCTTGCTGACAATGATGTACGGGTACATTGTGGCTGGAGCGCAGCAAATCATTATTCAATTCAAGATATTTGAAGGAATATTTTTTTTCTTCGGATATGCAAGGTAATATAGGTACCAACATTTTTAGTTTAGAGATCGTTCTGAATACAACATATTTGCTCTGATTTCCAATACGATATGAGCGAACAAATAACATTCAGATGCGGGCAAGACCAAAGCAATGTTGACAAATTCGCTCTCTGAACCTGCTGAGCTACTCACCGCAAGCTTGGCGTTCATCTCGGCTGTTTTTGGAGCTCCGACTGCTGGGAGAGTAGACCAGTGAGTGTGTGTCTGCTGCCAGCGTACCACGGTCTTTATACCTAGCGCTACCAAGCAGTTCCGACCTTGGTGATGACGTCATAATATCGCTGGAGCAGAATCGCCACTCCACCTCCCCTATTCTGCTGCGTGGTTTTCTCTGTAGCTGGAATATGGTTACATTGCAGAACAAGCACCTTGACTACCACAGCGTTGAAGATGCATGAATATCATGCCGAATAGGAAGACACTTGAACAACACATAAAGGGAGCAGAATTTAATTTTAATCCTGCAAGTATTATAAATAACGTGTCAGTTACTTTATGAATATTCCTACCATCGAATTGAAAGACTAGGACGATAATCAATACGCCAGCTTGATAGCTTGAATACAATCAGTAGCATATTTCACAAAGCAAAAAAGTTTGTAATTACAAAGAATTTCTTTGTAATTACAAATAATTTTTACACATGTTTGTAGTTTGGATTTCACAAAACCCCAGGACATTAAATCTCAATTTACTATTTACAAACTACTTTACAAAGATATTGTTTGTAAAAATGTTTGCAATTGCACATGTTCTATTTCTCAAAGGTTGACGATAGTGAGGAAATGTTTGCAATTACAAACTTGTAATTCCAGTGGGTCAGGGGTTCTGAATTTCAGAAACTTGATAGATAGTTGGCGTTGTTTGACTGTTCAGGTTATTTTCTTGGTGAGGTTGTTACGTTGCCGAGGTTGTTAGGGTAATGGTTTAGTTATGCATAGGTATAGCTGCCCAAAAAAAGTTTTTTCCCGAGAGATTCGAACAGGAATCTCCAGCTTTGAAGTCCTAGTGCACCTTACCGATTGCGCTGTAAGGGGCGCCTCCGCGCGGAGAAACCGCATGGCGATAGAATTGCAACGATGTCTTGTGCAATGTGCAGTGAACCTTCACCCTTTACGACGTAGGAAATCGGCTAGGTTAGGTGAACAAATGGTCGAGAAATTCCGCCGCCGCTCTCCTACCTTGACAGTTACAGTTTCCTAGTTGGCACCCGCCGGCGGCCGACGGCAACAATCTTTCTTTTAAGAGTAGTTCTGTTGTTATGATCCGCCACCTGGTGAATGGTCAAATTCTGTTTACTCTAACTGCTTGCCAAGATGTATTTTTACGATCAGAGTTTGCATTCCGATGAAATGTTAATTAAAAGATTATTCTCCCTATAACTAATTTTATATTGAATGAAAAAATAAACCACAATGTAAATATTTGTTAAATTAATTTGTTAACAATCGAATTATTTGTCATTAGCATCAACTTTAATACAAACGTTATTGCTTGTAAAGTTTTCTGCTGACTAAAATTCCTGTTTACAATTTGCTTTACAATCGGTAATTCAGAGGTGGCGAATGTTTGTGAAATAGCTTTTTGTGAGGTTTGTAATATTTTCTTGCGTTTGTAATCGCAAACATGTGTAATTACTAACTTCTTTGTGAAATAGGCCTCAGCTTGATATAATCCAACGTCAGCGTACACATGGAAATAAGTGCCCATACCTTTGAAGTGATCACAGTAAAATATATTAAGTTTCTCCGAACGAAGCCGATACAACCTCAACGTCTGGATTAGTTCTATGAATTAACATCAACAATACCAGGTGAGGTAAACAAACACACTGATGTTAAAGTAAGTCAAAGTTTAAGTGACGGAGAGTATGGAAATATATAAATCTTTTAGGTCAGTCTAGTTCAATCTGATTCCAATGAATAGTGGCTCAGATCTAATCTAAATTAATGCTTGGCATTGATCACTAGTCTGACACAATCTGATCTATCCGTTTAATCAACTGCGCTTGGTTTGAAAACAAAACATTATTTTGTCGGGTTTTTCGTTTGAGAAATGCATAAGCAGGTGAAGTCTAATGGAATCAGAGTACCTAAATATAAGTTGTAAAGCTAACATCTAAATAAATCAAAACATCCATATTCAAGACTGCTTTTTGCGACCCAAGCCCAGTCGGCTAGAATAGATGTGATAAAAGAGCCAATGCATTGAAAACGTTCTTACAGACATGAATACAAACATGAATGTTAAACACTTCCTTCGGTATTGAACAACAAGTGATTAGTTTTGCCCAGCCAGGCATATTGATGGCTGGGGATGTCTGGCGAAACAGTAACAGCTCGAATTTGCTAGTCAGAAATCTTTCGCGACAGAAGCAGACCTGGGCTAAGTAGACGCATACACTACATATCCTAGATTGGTTTTTGTCAGAAAATTTGCTGCGACGCACTGGCGGATACAGATAGGTAAAGAACCTGTTTGTGTGGAACACATAAAAACGCCACTATTCCACCAATAATAATCACATTTCGCTTGCTTGTGCATTAAATATTGATAAAACAACTTTCGCTGATAACGTTCTATAGATTTCCTTGAGAATGAGAAAATGTGTCAGTTTCCGGTCGATTTCAGTCCTTTTAGAGGCATGGCACCGACACCCCTGGATTCCCGCTGCTGTGACGCAGGTCATCAACCCTGACTGGGCATATACTTCAGTCTAGGAGACACGTGGAAGAATCACTGTGTACAGTGCAGTTATCAGGTGTTTTCCATGGGTTTGCGCAAGTCACTCATGAGGATCACCCGCTGCCGGGCTCGGCAGCGTCTTTCGATGGTCGTGAGCTGGTGAGATAGGACGTCGATCACGGGGTTTTCCCGCACTGGGCGCCATAGCCAAGCTGCCATGCCAGAGTCGCTGAATGAGGGAAGACGAGACGAGCTCACAGACGAATCACGCGATAAAAGAAGCCAAGTGTACTTTTGGCGGCCTCTAAAATTTTAAGGGGTGGGGTGGTAGTTATGTAGGGGTAGAGTAGATAGGTGGTGATTTCTGTGACATTTACCGTGGAGACAATGTCCATCGTAGATATTATCGTCGTTGTCGTCGTCGATGGTTGGCGAAACAGAACAGTGAACGTGACCAGTACATGCACAATGCACTCATGTTCACACTTGATCACATAGGGACAACCAGTCATCATATTGCTAGATCGTGACCAGCAGCGTTTTAGTGACATGATGCTCACTGCTGCCTTCGTGGTACTGCTTTGTTCCGCGTGTTGTCCAATTTGATTGAAGTCTGCAGTCTTCCAAGTATTGTGTTGGTGTCAATTGCCAGGTTGAGAGGCATTATGACCGCAATTACCACTGTAAGGATAAGTTAACGCAATGGTATTTAACAATTTAGTATGATTTTGGCATAGAACTTCGACCAACCTGTTTTTGTAGGGCCTTGGATAAAAGGAAATTATTTATGCGAAATTGGAATTCAAAATGTACAAATTATGTATTGTATTTATTTATTTTTCTTCGCACTTATCTCCTTTTTCCTCTTCCTCCTAGTAACTGCGTCCGTATGCGATATACACCTATAATTTGAAAAGTGCGTATATGGACAGATATTTTGAAAATATATTTAAAATGCCAAGTGAACGTTTTGCAATTTAATTCACGTGTGACGTGCATGAGACACATGCATTTGCTCGCTGTTGATGTTCAACTACTAAATGTTTGTGGTCAATTGGAATGTGAATTGTGATAGGAGAATCATATTGCTCATATCAGAATCATATTGCTACAAGTAATATAAAACAGAAGTGTGATTCAGATGTTGAGACGAGGTGAATTGTCCATCAGGATATGGTGAACAGCTGTTTTCTTACTAATTGTAAGTTACTTTTTTCTCTTAATAACAAATCATGTCTTTTGCTTATTTTGATGCAGCTTGCTTTTCAAGCTTTTTAAGTCGTTGTTTTTCGAAACTTGGCATTTTTCAATGTCATCAACACCGTTGTTGCAATCAAATGAACATCCGTATATTGTTTCCTCGTCTAAAATTCAAAAAAGCTTCCAACAGTGAAGTGTACACTTAGTGGTGGTAGGCAGAACGGTGTCCATAGGTACGGGGAGCATAGCTGTACGCAGGGGAGGCGTATCCGTAGCTACGGGGAGCATATCCGTATCCGTGGGAGGCAGAGCCGTAGCTGCGGGGAGCGTATCCGTATCCGTGCGAGGCGTAGGCCAGGGAGCGTCGGTGGCGGCCGTGTGCGCTGTATCCGTTGCCGTTGGCGTAAACGTTGCCGTAGCCGTTTCCGTATCCGTTTCCGTAGCCGTTGCCGTAGCCACCGTAACCGTAGCCTGCACGCCCGTAGCCGACGTGGGAAGGAGCAACGTAGGAGCTGTATCCACCGTGGTGTCCGCCGTAGCCAGACGTAGCAGAGACAACAGCCACCAGGGCAGCCAGACACAGCAGCTGCAAAACAGTATACACAACATCAGGAGGTTTGCATGAGTGGAGTAACAAAGCTTGCTGACAATGATGTACGGGTACATTGTGGCTGGAGCGTAGCAAATCATTATTCAATTCAAGATATTTGAAGGAATATTTTTTTTCTTCGGATATGCAAGGTAATATAGGTACCAACATTTTTAGTTTAGAGATCATTCTGAATACAACATATTTGCTCTGATTTCCAATACGATATGAGCGAACAAATAACATTCAGATGCGGGCAAGACCAAAGCAATGTTGACAAATTCGCTCTCTGAACCTGCTGAGCTACTCACCGCAAGCTTGGCGTTCATCTCGGCTGTTTTTGGAGCTCCGACTGCTGGGAGAGTAGACCAGTGAGTGTGTGTCTGCTGCCAGCGTACCACGGTCTTTATACCTAGCGCTACCAAGCAGTTCCGACCTTGGTGATGACGTCATAATATCGCTGGAGCAAAATCGCCACGCCACCTCCCCTATTCTGCTGCGTGGTTTTCTCTGTAGCTGGAATATGGTTACATTGCAGAACAAGCACCTTGACTACCACAGCGTTGAAGATGCATGAATATCATGCCGAATAGGAAGACACTTGAACAACACATAAAGGGAGCAGAATTTAATTTTAATCCTGCAAGTATTATAAATAACGTGTCAGTTACTTTGTGAATATTCCTACCATCGAATTGAAAGACTGGGACGATAATCAGTACGCCAGCTTGATAGCTTGAATACAATCAGCTTGATATAATCCAACGTCAGCGTACACATGGAAATAAGTGCCCATACTTTGAAGTGATCACAGTAAAATATATTAAGCTTCTCCGAACGAAGCCGATACAACCTCAACGTCTGGATTATTTCTATGAATTAACATTAACAATACCAGGTGAGGTAACAAAACACACTGATGTTAAAGTAAGTCAAAGTTTAAGTGACGGAGAGTATGGAAATATATAAATCTTATAGGTCAGTCTAGTTCAATCTGATTCCAATGAATAGTGGCTCAGATCCAATCTAAATTAATGCTTGGCATTGATTACTAGTCTGACACAATCTGATCTATCCGTTTAATCAACGGCGCTTGGTTTGAAAACAAAACATTATTTTGTCGGGTTTTTGTTTGAAAAATGCATAAGCAGGTGAAGTCTAATGGAATCAGAGTACCTAAATATAAGTTGTAAAGCTAACATCTAAATAAATCAAAATATCCATATTCCAGACTGCTTTTTGCGACCCAAGCCCAGTCGGCTAGAATAGATGTGATAAAAGAGCCAATGCATTGAAAACGTTCTTACAGACATGAATACAAACATGAATGTTAAACACTTCCTTCGGTATTGAACAACAAGTGATTAGTTTTGCCCAGCCAGGCATATTGATAGCTGGGGATGTCTGGCGAAACAGTAACAGCTCCAATTTGCTAGTCAGAAATCTTTCGCGACAGAAGCGGACCTGGGCTAAGTAGACGCATACACTACATTTCCTAGATTGGTTTTTGTCAGAAAATTTGCTGCGACGCACTGGCGGATACAGATAGGTAAAGAACCTGTTTGTGTGGAACACATAAAAACGCCACTATTCCACCAATAATAATCACATTTCGCTTGCTTGTGCATTAAATATTGATAAAACAACTTTCGCTGATAACGTTCTATAGATTTCCTTGAGAATGAGAAAATGTGTCAGTTTCCGGTCGATTTCAGTCCTTTTAGAGGCATGGCACCGACACCCCCTGAATTCCCGCTGCTGTGACGCAGGTCATCAACCCTGACTGGGCATATACTTCAGTCTAGGAGACACGTGGAAGAATCACTGTGTACAGTGCAGTTATCAGGTGTTTCCCATGGGTTTGCGCAAGTCACTCATGAGGATCACCCGCTGCCGGGCTCGGCAGCGTGTTTCGATGGTCGTGAGCTGGTGAGATAGGACGTCGATCACGGGGTTTTCCCGCACTGGGCGCCATAGCCAAGCTGCCATGCCAGAGTCGCTGAATGAGGGAAGACGAGACGAGCTCACAGACGAATCACGCGATAAAAGAAGCCAAGTGTACTTTTGGCGGCCTCTAAAATTTTAAGGGGTGGGGTGGTAGTTATGTAGGGGTAGAGTAGATAGGTGGTGATTTCTGTGACATTTACCGTGGAGACAATGTCCATCGTAGATATTATCGTCGTTGTCGTCGTCGATGGTTGGCGAAACAGAACAGTGAACGTGACCAGTACGTGCACAATGCACTCATGTTCACACTTGATCACATAGGGACAACCAGTCATCATATTGCTAGATCGTGACCAGCAGCGTTTTAGTGACATGATGCTCACTGCTGCCTTCGTGGTACTGCTTTGTTCCGCGTGTTGTCCAATTTTATTGAAGTCTGCAGTCTCCCAAGTATTGTGTTGGTGTCAATTGCCAGGTTGAGAGGCATTATGACCGCAATTACCACTGTATGGATAAGTTAACACAATGGTATTTAACAATTTAGTATGATTTTGGTATAGAACTTCGACCAACCTGTTTTTGTAGGGCCTTGGATAAATGGAAATTATTTATGCGAAATTGGAATTCAAAATGTACAAATTATGTATTGTATTTATTTCTTTTTCTTCGCACTTATCTCCTTTTTCCTCTTCCTCCTAGTAACTGTGTCCGTATGCGATAGACACCTATAATTCGAAAAGTGCGTATATGGACAGATATTTTGAAAATATATTTATAATGCCACGTGAACGTTTTGCAATTTAATTCACGTGTGACGTGCATGAGACACATGCATTTGCTCGCTATTGATGTTCAGCTACTAAATGTTTGTGGTCAGGTAGGTCAATTGGAATGTGAATTGTGATAGGAGAATCATATTGCTCATATCAGAATCATATTGCGACAAGTAATATAAAACAGAAGTGTGATTCAGATGTTGAGACGAGGTGAATTGTCCATCAGGATATGGTGAACAGCTGTTTTCTTACTAATTGTAAGCTACTTTTTTCTCTTAATAAAAAATCATGTCTTTTGCTTATTTTGATGCAGCTTGCTTTTCAAGCTTTTTATGTGGTTGTTTTTCGAAACTTGACATTTTTCAATGTCATCAACACAGTTGTTGCAATCAAATGAACATCCGTATATTGTTTCCTCGTCTAAAATTCAAAAAAGCTTCCAACAGTGAAGTGTACACTTAGTGGTGGTAGGCAGAACGGTATCCATAGGTACGGGGAGCATAGCTGTACGCAGGGGAGGCGTATCCGTAGCTACGGGAAGCATATCCGTATCCGTGGGAGGCAGAGCCGTAGCTGCGGGGAGCGTATCCGTATCCGTGCGAGGCGTAGGCCAGGGAGCGGCGGTGGCGGCCGTGTGAGCTGTATCCGTTGCCGTTGGCGTAAACGTTGCCGTAGCCGTTTCCGTATCCGTTTCCGTATCCGTTTCCGTAGCCGTTGCCGTAGCCACCGTAGCCGTAGCCTGCACGCCCGTAGCCGACGTGGGAAGGAGCAACGTAGGAGCTGTATCCACCGTGGTGTCCGCCGTAGCCAGACGTAGCAGAGACAACAGCCACCAGGGCAGCCAGACACAGCAGCTGCAAAACAGTATACACAACATCAGGAGGTTTGCATGAGTGGAGTAACAAAGCTTGCTGACAATGATGTACGGGTACATTGTGGCTGGAGCGTAGCAAATCATTATTCAATTCAAGATATTTGAAGGAATATTTTTTTTCTTCGGATATGCAAGGTAATATAGGTACCAACATTTTTAGTTTAGAGATCATTCTGAATACAACATATTTGCTCTGATTTCCAATACGATATGAGCGAACAAATAACATTCAGATGCGGGCAAGGCCAAAGCAATGTTGACAAATTTGCTCTCTGAACCTGCTGAGCTACTCACCGCAAGCTTGGCGTTCATCTCGGCTGTTTTTGGAGCTCCGACTGCTGGGAGAGTAGACCAGTGAGTGTGTGTCTGCTGCCAGCGTACCACGGTCTTTATACCTAGCGCTACCAAGCAGTTCCGACCTTGGTGATGATGTCATAATATCGCTGGAGCAAAATCGCCACGCCACCTCCCCTATTCTGCTGCGTGGTTTTCTCTGTAGCTGGAATATGGTTACATTGCAGAACAAGAACCTTGACTACCACAGCGTTGAAGATGCATGAATATCATGCCGAATAGGAAGACACTTGAACAACACATAAAGGGAGCAGAATTTAATTTTAATCCTGCAAGTATTATAAATAACGTGTCAGTTACTTTGTGAATATTCCTACCATCGAATTGAAAGACTGGGACGATAATCAGTACGCCAGCTTGATACCTTGAATACAATCAGCTTGATATAATCCAACGTCAGCGTACACATGGAAATAAGTGCCCATACCTTTGAAGTGATCACAGTAAAATATATTAAGCTTCTCCGAACGAAGCCGATACAACCTCAACGTCTGGATTATTTCTATGAATTAACATTAACAATACCAGGTGAGGTAACAAAACACACTGATGTTAAAGTAAGTCAAAGTTTAAGTGACGGAGAGTATGGAAATATATAAATCTTATAGGTCAGTCTAGTTCAATCTGATTCCAATGAATAGTGGCTCAGATCTAATCTAAATTAAGGCTTGGCATTGATTACTAGTCTGACACAATCTGATCTATCCGTTTAATCAACTGCGCTTGGTTTGAAAACAAAACATTATTTTGTCGGGTTTTTCGTTTGAAAAATGCATAAGCAGGTGAAGTCTAATGGAATCAGAGTACCTAAATATAAGTTGTAAAGCTAACATCTAAATAAATCAAAATATCCATATTCCAGACTGCTTTTTGCGACCCAAGCCCAGTCGGCTAGAATAGATGTGATAAAAGAGCCAATGCATTGAAAACGTTCTTACAGACATGAATACAAACATGAATGTTAAACACTTCCTTCGGTATTGAACAACAAGTGATTAGTTTTGCCCAGCCAGGCATATTGATAGCTGGGGATGTCTGGCGAAACAGTAACAGCTCCAATTTGCTAGTCAGAAATCTTTCGCGACAGAAGCGGACCTGGGCTAAGTAGACGCATACACTACATTTCCTAGATTGGTTTTTGTCAGAAAATTTGCTGCGACGCACTGGCGGATACAGATAGGTAAAGAACCTGTTTGTGTGGAACACATAAAAACGCCACTATTCCACCAATAATAATCACATTTCGCTTGCTTGTGCATTAAATATTGATAAAACAACTTTCGCTGATAACGTTCTATAGATTTCCTTGAGAATGAGAAAATGTGTCAGTTTCCGGTCGATTTCAGTCCTTTTAGAGGCATGGCACCGACACCCCCTGAATTCCCGCTGCTGTGACGCAGGTCATCAACCCTGACTGGGCATATACTTCAGTCTAGGAGACACGTGGAAGAATCACTGTGTATAGTGCAGTTATCAGGTGTTTCCCATGGGTTTGCGCAAGTCACTCATGAGGATCACCCGCTGCCAGGCTCCGCAGCGTGTTTCGATGGTCGTGAGCTGGTGAGATAGGACGTCGATCACGGGGTTTTCCCGCACTGGGCGCCATAGCCAAGCTGCCATGCCAGAGTCGCTGAATGAGGGAAGACGAGACGAGCTCACAGACGAATCACGCGATAAAAGAAGCCAAGTGTACTTTTGGCGGCCTCTAAAATTTTAAGGGGTGGGGTGGTAGTTATGTAGGGGTAGAGTAGATAGGTGGTGATTTCTGTGACATTTACCGTGGAGACAATGTCCATCGTAGATATTATCGTCGTTGTCGTCGTCGATGGTTGGCGAAACAGAACAGTGAACGTGACCAGTACGTGCACAATGCACTCATGTTCACACTTGATCACATAGGGACAACCAGTCATCATATTGCTAGATCGTGACCAGCAGCGTTTTAGTGACATGATGCTCACTGCTGCCTTCGTGGTACTGCTTTGTTCCGCGTGTTGTCCAATTTTATTGAAGTCTGCAGTCTCCCAAGTATTGTGTTGGTGTCAATTGCCAGGTTGAGAGGCATTATGACCGCAATTACCACTGTATGGATAAGTTAACACAATGGTATTTACCAATTTAGTATGATTTTGGTATAGAACTTCGACCAACCTGTTTTTGTAGGGCCTTGGATAAATGGAAATTATTTATGCGAAATTGGAATTCAAAATGTACAAATTATGTATTGTATTTATTTCTTTTTCTTCGCACTTATCTCCTTTTTCCTCTTCCTCCTAGTAAGTGCGTCCGTATGCGGTATGCACCTATAATTCGAAAAGTGCGTATATGGACAGATATTTTGAAAATATATTTATAATGCCACGTGAACGTTTTGCAATTTAATTCACGTGTGACGTGCATGAGACACATGCATTTGCTCGCTAGTGATGTTCAGCTACTAAATGTTTGTGGTCAGGTAGGTCAATTGGAATGTGAATTGTGATAGGAGAATCATATTGCTCATATCAGAATCATATTGCGACAAGTAATATAAAACAGAAGTGTGATTCAGATGTTGAGACGAGGTGAATTGTCCATCAGGATATGGTGAACAGCTGTTTTCTTACTAATTGTAAGCTACTTTTTTCTCTTAATAAAAAAACATGTCTTTTGCTTATTTTGATGCAGCTTGCTTTTCAAGCTTTTTATGTCGTTGTTTTTCGAAACTTGACATTTTTCAATGTCATCAACACAGTTGTTGCAATCAAATGAACATCCGTATATTGTTTCCTCGTCTAAAATTCAAAAAAGCTTCCAACAGTGAAGTGTACACTTAGTGGTGGTAGGCAGAACGGTATCCATAGGTACGGGGAGCATAGCTGTACGCAGGGGAGGCGTATCCGTAGCTACGGGGAGCATATCCGTATCCGTGGGAGGCAGAGCCGTAGCTGCGGGGAGCGTATCCGTATCCGTGCGAGGCGTAGGCCAGGGAGCGGCGGTGGCGGCCGTGTGAGCTGTATCCGTTGCCGTAGACGTTGGCGTAAACGTTGCCGTAGCCGTTTCCGTATCCGTTTCCGTAACCGTTGCCGTAGCCACCGTAGCCGTAGCCTGCACGCCCGTAGCCGACGTGGGAAGGAGCGACGTAGGAGCTGTATCCACCGTGGTGTCCGCCGTAGCCAGACGTAGCAGAGACAACAGCCACCAGGGCAGCCAGACACAGCAGCTGCAAAACAGTATACACAACATCAGGAGGTTTGCATGAGTGGAGTAACAAAGCTTGCTGACAATGATGTACGGGTACATTGTGGCTGGACCGCAGCAAATCATTATTCAATTCAAGATATTTGAAGGAATATTTTTTTTCTTCGGATATGCAAGGTAATATAGGTACCAACATTTTTAGTTTAGAGATCATTCTGAATCAAAATATTTGCTCTGATTTCCAATACGATATGAGCGAACAAATAACATTCAGATGCGGGCAAGACCAAAGCAATGTTGACAAATTCGCTCTCTGAACCTTCTGAGCTACTCACCGCAAGCTTGGCGTTCATCTCGGCTGTTTTTGGAGCTCCGACTGCTGGGAGAGTAGACCAGTGAGTGTGTGTCTGCTGCCAGCGTCCCACGGTCTTTATACCTAGCGCTACCAAGCAGTTCCGACCTTGGTGATGACGTCATAATATCGCTGGAGCAGAATCGCCACGCCACCTCCCCTATTCTGCTGCGTGGTTTTCTCTGTAGCTGGAATATGGTTACATTGCAGAACAAGCACCTTGACTACCACAGCGTTGAAGATGCATGAATATCATGCCGAATAGGAAGACACTTGAACAACACATAAAGGGAGCAGAATTTAATTTTAATCCTGCAAGTATTATAAATAACGTGTCAGTTACTTTGTGAATATTCCTACCATCGAATTGAAAGACTGGGACGATAATCAGTACGCCAGCTTGTTAGCTTGAATACAATCAGCTTGATATAATCCAACGTCAGCGTACACATGGAAATACGTGCCCATACCTTTGAAGTGATCACAGTAAAATATATTAAGCTTCTCCGAACGAAGCCGATACAACCTCAACGTCTGGATTATTTCTATGAATTAACATTAACAATACCAGGTGAGGTAACAAAACACACTGATGTTAAAGTAAGTCAAAGTTTAAGTGACGGAGAGTATGGAAATATATAAATCTTATAGGTCAGTCTAGTTCAATCTGATTCCAATGAATATTGGCTCAGATCTAATCTAAATTAATGCTTGGCATTGATTACTAGTCTGACACAATCTGATCTATACGTTTAATCAACTGCGCTTGGTTTGAAAACAAAACATTATTTTGTCGGGTTTTTCGTTTGAAAAATGCATAAGCAGGTGAAGTCTAATGGAATCAGAGTACCTAAATATAAGTTGTAAAGCTAACATCTAAATAAATCAAAATATCCATATTCCAGACTGCTTTTTGCGACCCAAGCCCAGTCGGCTAGAATAGATGTGATAAAAGAGTCAATGCATTGAAAACGTTCTTACAGACATGAATACAAACATGAATGTTAAACACTTCCTTCGGTATTGAACAACAAGTGATTAGTTTTGCCCAGCCAGGCATATTGATAGCTGGGGATGTCTGGCGAAACAGTAACAGCTCGAATTTGCTAGTCAGAAATCTTTAGCAACAGAAGCAGACCTGGCTAAGTAGACGCATACACTACATTTCCTAGATTGGTTTTTGTCAGAAAATTTGCTGCGACGCACTGGCGGATACAGATAGGTAAAGAACCTGGTTGTGTGGAACACATAAAAACGCCACTATTCCACCAATAATAATCACATTTCGCTTGCTTGTGCATTAAATATTGATAAAACAACTTTCGCTGATAACGTTCTATAGATTTCCTTGAGAATGAGAAAATGTGTCAGTTTCCGGTCGATTTCAGTCCTTTTAGAGGCATGGCACCGACACCCCCTGGATTCCCGCTGCTGTGACGCAGGTCATCAACCCTGACTGGGCATTTACTTCAGTCTAGGAGACACGTGGAAGAATCACTGTGTACAGTGCAGTTATCAGGTGTTTCCCATGGGTTTGCGCAAGTCACTCATGAGGATCACCCGCTGCCGGGCTCGGCAGCGTCTTTCGATGGTCGTGAGCTGGTGAGATAGGACGTCGATCACGGGGTTTTCCCGCACTGGGCGCCATAGCCAAGCTGCCATGCCAGAGTCGCTGAATGAGGGAAGACGAGACGAGCTCACAGACGAATCACGCGATAAAAGAAGCCAAGTGTACTTTTGGCGGCCTCTAAAATTTTAAGGGGTGGGGTGGTAGTTATGTAGGGGTAGAGTAGATAGGTGGTGATTTCTGTGACATTTACCGTGGAGACAATGTCCATCGTAGATATTATCGTCGTTGTCGTCGTCGATGGTTGGCGAAACAGAACAGTGAACGTGACCAGTACGTGCACAATGCACTCATGTTCACACTTGATCACATAGGGACAACCAGTCATCATATTGCTAGATCGTGACCAGCAGCGTTTTAGTGACATGATGCTCACTGCTGCCTTCGTGGTACTGCTTTGTTCCGCGTGTTGTCCAATTTGATTGAAGTCTTCAGTCTCCCAAGTATTGTGTTGGTGTCAATTGCCAGGTTGAGAGGCATTATGACCGCAATTACCACTGTATGGATAAGTTAACACAATGGCATTTAACAATTTAGTATGATTTTGGTATAGAACTTCGACCAACCTGTTTTTGTAGGGCCTTGGATAAATGGAAATTATTTATGCGAAATTGGAATTCAAAATGTACAAATTATGTATTGTATTTATTTCTTTTTCTTCGCACTTATCTCCTTTTTCCTCTTCCTCCTAGTAACTGTGTCCGTATGCGATATACACCTATAATTCGAAAAGTGCGTATATGGACAGATATTTTGAAAATATATTTAAAATGCCAAGTGAACGTTTTGCAATTTAATTCACGTGTGACGTGCATGAGACACATGCATTTGCTCGCTGTTGATGTTCAACTACTAAATGTTTGTGGTCATGTAGGTCAATTGGAATGTGAATTGTGATAGGAGAATCATATTGCTCATATCAGAATCATATTGCGACAAGTAATATAAAACAGAAGTGTGATTCAGATGTTGAGACGAGGTGAATTGTCCATCAGGATATGGTGAACAGCTGTTTTCTTACTAATTGTAAGCTACTTTTTTCTCTTAATAACAAATCATGTTTTTTGCTTATTTTGATGCAGCTTGCTTTTCAAGCTTTTTATGTCGTTGTTTTTCGAAACTTGACATTTTTCAATGTCATCAACACAGTTGTTGCAATCAAATGAACATCCGTATATTGTTTCCTCGTCTAAAATTCAAAAAAAGCTTCCAACAGTGAAGTGTACACTTAGTGGTGGTAGGCAGAACGGTATCCATAGGTACGGGGAGCATAGCTGTACGCAGGGGAGGCGTATCCGTAGCTACGGGGAGCATATCCGTATCCGTGGGAGGCAGAGCCGTAGCTGCGGGGAGCGTATCCGTATCCGTGCGAGGCGTAGGCCAGGGAGCGGCGGTGGCGGCCGTGTGAGCTGTATCCGTTGCCGTAGACGTTGCCGTAGCCGTTGCCGTAGCCGTTTCCGTATCCGTTTCCGTAGCCGTTGCCGTAGCCACCGTAGCCGTAGCCTGCACGCCCGTAGCCGACGTGGGAAGGAGTGACGTAGGAGCTGTATCCACCGTGGTGTCCGCCGTAGCCAGACGTAGCAGAGACAACAGCCACCAGGGCAGCCAGACACAGCAGCTGCAAAACAGTATACACAACATCAGGAGGTTTGCATGAGTGGAGTAACAAAGCTTGCTGACAATGATGTACGGGTACATTGTGGCTGGAGCGCAGCAAATCATTATTCAATTCAAGATATTTGAAGGAATATTTTTTTTTCTTCGGATATGCAAGGTAATATAGGTACCAACATTTTTAGTTTAGAGATCATTCTGAACACAACATATTTGCTCTGATTTCCAATACGATATGAGCGAACAAATAACATTCAGATGCGGGCAAGACCAAAGCAATGTTGACAAATTCGCTCTCTGAACCTGCTGAGCTACTCACCGCAAGCTTGGCGTTCATCTCGGCTGTTTTTGGAGCTCCGACTGCTGGGAGAGTAGACCAGTGAGTGTGTGTCTGCTGCCAGCGTACCACGGTCTTTATACCTAGCGCTACCAAGCAGTTCCGACCTTGGTGATGACGTCATAATATCGCTGGAGCAGAATCGCCACGCCACCTCCCCTATTCTGCTGCGTGGTTTTCTCTGTAGCTGGAATATGGTTACATTGCAGAACAAGCACCTTGACTACCACAGCGTTGAAGATGCATGAATATCATGCCGAATAGGAAGACACTTGAACAACACATAAAGGGAGCAGAATTTAATTTTAATCCTCCAAGTATTATAAATAACGTGTCAGTTACTTTGTGAATATTCCTACCATCGAATTGAAAGACTGGGACGATAATCAGTACGCCAGCTTGATAGCTTGAATACAATCAGCTTGATATAATCCAACGTCAGCGTACACATGGAAATAAGTGCCCATACCTTTGAAGTGATCACAGTAAAATATATTAAGCTTCTCCGAACGAAGCCGATACAACCTCAACGTCTGGATTATTTCTATGAATTAACATTAACAATACCAGGTGAGGTAACAAAACACACTGATGTTAAAGTAAGTCAAAGTTTAAGTGACGGAGAGTATGGAAATATATAAATCTTATAGGTCAGTCTAGTTCAATCTGATTCCAATGAATAGTGGCTCAGATCTAATCTAAATTAATGCTTGGCATTGATTACTAGTCTGAGACAATCTGATCTATCCTTTCAATCAACTGTGCTTGGTTTGAAAACAAAACATTATTTTGTCAGGTTTTTCGTGTGAAAATGCATAAGCAGGTGAAGTCTAATGGAATCAGAGTACCTAAATATAAGTTGTAAAGCTAACATCTAAATAAATCAAAATATCCATATTCCAGACTGCTTTTTGCGACCCAAGCCCAGTCGGCTAGAATAGATGTGATAAAAGAGTCAATGCATTGAAAACGTTCTTACAGACATGAATACAAACATGAATGTTAAACACTTCCTTCGGTATTGAACAACAAGTGATTAGTTTTGCCCAGCCAGGCATATTGATAGCTGGGGATGTCTGGCGAAACAGTAACAGCTCGAATTTGCTAGTCAGAAATCTTTCGCAACAGAAGCAGACCTGGGCTAAGTAGACGCATACACTACATTTCCTAGATTGGTTTTTGTCAGAAAATTTGCTGCGACGCACTGGCGGATACAGATAGGTAAAGAACCTGGTTGTGTGGAACACATAAAAACGCCACTATTCCACCAATAATAATCACATTTCGCTTGCCTGTGCATTAAATATTGATAAAACAACTTTCGCTGATAACGTTCTATAGATTTCCTTGAGAATGAGAAAATGTGTCAGTTTCCGGTCGATTTCAGTCCTTTTAGAGGCATGGCACCGACACCCCCTGGATTCCCGCTGCTGTGACGCAGGTCATCAACCCTGACTGGGCATATACTTCCGTCTAGGAGACACGTGGAAGAATCACTGTGTACAGTGCAGTTATCAGGTGTTTCCCATGGGTTTGCGCAAGTCACTCATGAGGATCACCCGCTGCCGGGCTCGGCAGCGTCTTTCGATGGTCGTGAGCTGGTGAGATAGGACGTCGATCACGGGGTTTTCCCGCACTGGGCGCCATAGCCAAGCTGCCATGCCAGAGTCGCTGAATGAGGGAAGACGAGACGAGCTCACAGACGAATCACGCGATAAAAGAAGCCAAGTGTAGTTTTGGCGGCCTCTAAAATTTTAAGGGGTGGGGTGGTAGTTATGTAGGGGTAGAGTAGATAGGTGGTGATTTCTGTGACATTTACCGTGGAGACAATGTCCATCGTAGATATTATCGTCGTTGTCGTCGTCGATGGTTGGCGAAACAGAACAGTGAACGTGACCAGTACGTGCACAATGCACTCATGTTCACACTTGATCACATAGGGACAACCAGTCATCATATTGCTAGATCGTGACCAGCAGCGTTTTAGTGACATGATGCTCACTGCTGCCTTCGTGGTACTGCTTTGTTCCGCGTGTTGTCCAATTTGATTGAAGTCTGCAGTCTCCCAAGTATTGTGTTGGTGTCAATTGCCAGGTTGAGAGGCATTATGACCGCAATTACCACTGTATGGATAAGTTAACACAATGATATTTAACAATTTAGTATGATTTTGGTATAGAACTTCGACCAACCTGTTTTTGTAGGGCCTTGGATAAATGGAAATTATTTATGCGAAATTGGAATTCAAAATGTACAAATTATGTATTGTATTTATTTCTTTTTCTTCGCACTTATCTCCTTTTTCCTCTTCCTCCTAGTAACTGTGTCCGTATGCGATATACACCTATAATTCGAAAAGTGCGTATATGGACAGATATTTTGAAAATATATTTAAAATGCCAAGTGAACGTTTTGCAATTTAATTCACGTGTGACGTGCATGAGACACATGCATTTGCTCGCTGTTGATGTTCAACTACTAAATGTTTGTGGTCATGTAGGTCAATTGGAATGTGAATTGTGATAGGAGAATCATATTGCTCATATCAGAATCATATTGCGACAAGTAATATAAAACAGAAGTGTGATTCAGATGTTGAGACGAGGTGAATTGTCCATCAGGATATGGTGAACAGCTGTTTTCTTACTAATTGTAAGCTACTTTTTTCTCTTAATAACAAATCATGTCTTTTGCTTATTTTGATGCAGCTTGCTTTTCAAGCTTTTTATGTCGTTGTTTTTCGAAACTTGACATTTTTCAATGTCATCAACACAGTTGTTGCAATCAAATGAACATCCGTATATTGTTTCCTCGTCTAAAATTCAAAAAAGCTTCCAACAGTGAAGTGTACACTTAGTGGTGGTAGGCAGAACGGTATCCATAGGTACGGGGAGCATAGCTGTACGCAGGGGAGGCGTATCCGTAGCTACGGGGAGCATATCCGTATCCGTGGGAGGCAGAGCCGTAGCTGCGGGGAGCGTATCCGTATCCGTGCGAGGCGTAGGCCAGGGAGCGGCGGTGGCGGCCGTGTGAGCTGTATCCGTTGCCGTAG
The DNA here is from genome assembly GCA_036785665.1 of Chirona hameri. Classification (NCBI taxonomy): domain Eukaryota; kingdom Metazoa; phylum Arthropoda; class Thecostraca; order Balanomorpha; family Balanidae; genus Chirona; species Chirona hameri. The sequence goes on along the minus strand of JAXIVJ010004315.1, from coordinate 46,728 downwards.
ACGTTGCCGTAAACGTTGCCGTAGCCGTTTCCGTATCCGTTTCCGTAACCGTTGCCGTAGCCACCGTAGCCGTAGCCTGCACGCCCGTAGCCGACGTGGGAAGGAGCGACGTAGGAGCTGTATCCACCGTGGTGTCCGCCGTAGCCAGACGTAGCAGAGACAACAGCCACCAGGGCAGCCAGACACAGCAGCTGCAAAACAGTATACACAACATCAGGAGGTTTGCATGAGTGGAGTAACAAAGCTTGCTGACAATGATGTACGGGTACATTGTGGCTGGAGCGCAGCAAATCATTATTCAATTCAAGATATTTGAAGGAATATTTTTTTTCTTCGGATATGCAAGGTAATATAGGTACCAACATTTTTAGTTTAGAGATCATTCTGAATAAAAATATTTGCTCTGATTTCCAATACGATATGAGCGAACAAATAACATTCAGATGCGGGCAAGACCAAAGCAATGTTGACAAATTCGCTCTCTGAACCTGCTGAGCTACTCACCGCAAGCTTGGCGTTCATCTCGGCTGTTTTTGGAGCTCCGACTGCTGGGAGAGTAGACCAGTGAGTGTGTGTCTGCTGCCAGCGTATCACGGTCTTTATACCTAGCGCTACCAAGCAGTTCCGACCTTGGTGATGACGTCATAATATCGCTGGAGCAGAATCGCCACGCCACCTCCCCTATTCTGCTGCGTGGTTTTCTCTGTAGCTGGAATATGGTTACATTGCAGAACAAGCACCTTGACTACCACAGCGTTGAAGATGCATGAATATCATGCCGTATAGGAAGACACTTGAACAACACATAAAGGGAGCAGAATTTAATTTTAATCCTGCAAGTATTATAAATAACGTGTCAGTTACTTTGTGAATATTCCTACCATCGAATTGAAAGACTGGGACGATAATCAGTACGCCAGCTTGATAGCTTGAATACAATCAGCTTGATATAATCCAACGTCAGCGTACACATGGAAATAAGTGCCCATACCTTTGAAGTGATCACAGTAAAATATATTAAGCTTCTCCGAACGAAGCCGATACAACCTCAACGTCTGGATTATTTCTATGAATTAACATTAACAATACCAGGTGAGGTAACAAAACACACTGATGTTAAAGTAAGTCAAAGTTTAAGTGACGGAGAGTATGGAAATATATAAATCTTATAGGTCAGTCTAGTTCAATCTGATTCCAATGAATAGTGGCTCAGATCTAATCTAAATTAATGCTTGGCATTGATTACTAGTCTGACACAATCTGATCTATCCGTTTAATCAACTGCGCTTGGTTTGAAAACAAAACATTATTTTGTCAGGTTTTTCGTGTGAAAATGCATAAGCAGGTGAAGTCTAATGGAATCAGAGTACCTAAATATAAGTTGTAAAGCTAACATCTAAATAAATCAAAATATCCATATTCCAGACTGCTTTTTGCGACCCAAGCCCAGTCGGCTAGAACAGATGTGATAAAAGAGCCAATGCATTGAAAACGTTCTTACAGACATGAATACAAACATGAATGTTAAACACTTCCTTCGGTATTGAACAACAAGTGATTAGTTTTGCCCAGCCAGGCATATTGATAGCTGGGGATGTCTGGCGAAACAGTAACAGCTCGAATTTGCTAGTCAGAAATCTTTCGCGACAGAAGCAGACCTGGGCTAAGTAGACGCATACACTACATTTCCTAGATTGGTTTTTGTCAGAAAATTTGCTGCGACGCACTGGCGGATACAGATAGGTAAAGAACCTGGTTGTGTGGAACACATAAAAACGCCACTATTCCACCAATAATAATCACATTTCGCTTGCTTGTGCATTAAATATTGATAAAACAACTTTCGCTGATAACGTTCTATAGATTTCCTTGAGAATGAGAAAATGTGTCAGTTTCCGGTCGATTTCAGTCCTTTTAGAGGCATGGCACCGACACCCCCTGGATTCCCGCTGCTGTGACGCAGGTCATCAACCCTGACTGGGCATATACTTCCGTCTAGGAGACACGTGGAAGAATCACTGTGTACAGTGCAGTTATCAGGTGTTTCCCATGGGTTTGCGCGTCACTCATGAGGATCACCCGCTGCCGGGCTCGGCAGCGTCTTTCGATGGTCGTGAGCTGGTGAGATAGGACGTCGATCACGGGGTTTTCCCGCACTGGGCGCCATAGCCAAGCTGCCATGCCAGAGTCGCTGAATGAGGGAAGACGAGACGAGCTCACAGACGAATCACGCGATAAAAGAAGCCAAGTGTACTTTTGGCGGCCTCTAAAATTTTAAGGGGTGGGGTGGTAGTTATGTAGGGGTAGAGTAGATAGGTGGTGATTTCTGTGACATTTACCGTGGAGACAATGTCCATCGTAGATATTATCGTCGTTGTCGTCGTCGATGGTTGGCGAAACAGAACAGTGAACGTGACCAGTACGTGCACAATGCACTCATGTTCACACTTGATCACATAGGGACAACCAGTCATCATATTGCTAGATCGTGACCAGCAGCGTTTTAGTGACATGATGCTCACTGCTGCCTTCGTGGTACTGCTTTGTTCCGCGTGTTGTCCAATTTGATTGAAGTCTGCAGTCTCCCAAGTATTGTGTTGGTGTCAATTGCCAGGTTGAGAGGCATTATGGCCGCAATTACCAATGTATGGATAAGTTAACACAATGGTATTTAACAATTTAGTATGATTTTGGTATAGAACTTCGACCAACCTGTTTTTGTAGGGCCTTGGATAAATGGAAATGATTTATGCGAAATTGGAATTCAAAATGTACAAATTATGTATTGTATTTATTTCTTTTTCTTCGCACTTATCTCCTTTTTCCTCTTCCTCCTAGTAACTGCGTCCGTATGCGATATACACCTATAATTCGAAAAGTGCGTAGATGGACAGATATTTTGAAAATATATTTAAAATGCCAAGTGAACGTTTTGCAATTTAATTCACGTGTGACGTGCATGAGAAACATGCATTTGCTCGCTGTTGATGTTCAACTACTAAATGTTTGTGGTCATGTAAGTCAATTGGAATGTGAATTGTGATAGGAGAATCATATTGCTCATATCAGAATCATATTGCGACAAGTAATATAAAACAGAAGTGTGATTCAGATGTTGAGACGAGGTGAATTGTCCATCAGGATATGGTGAACAGCTGTTTTCTTACTAATTGTAAGCTACTTTTTTCTCTTAATAACAAATCATGTCTTTTGCTTATTTTGATGCAGCTTGCTTTTCAAGCTTTTTATGTCGTTGTTTTTCGAAACTTGACATTTTTCAATGTCATCAACACAGTTGTTGCAATCAAATGAACATCCGTATATTGTTTCCTCGTCTAAAATTCAAAAAAGCTTCCAACAGTGAAGTGTACACTTAGTGGTGGTAGGCAGAACGGTATCCATAGGTACGGGGAGCATAGCTGTACGCAGGGGAGGCGTATCCGTAGCTACGGGGAGCATATCCGTATCCTTGGGAGGCAGAGCCGTAGCTGCGGGGAGCGTATCCGTATCCGTGCGAGGCGTAGGCCAGGGAGCGGCGGTGGCGGCCGTGTGAGCTGTATCCGTTGCCGTAGCCGTTGCCGTAGCCGTTTCCGTATCCGTTTCCGTAGCCGTTGCCGTAGCCACCGTAGCCGTTGCCTGCACGCCCGTAGCCGACGTGGGAAGGAGCGACGTAGGAGCTGTATCCACCGTGGTGTCCGCCGTAGCCAGACGTAGCAGAGACAACAGCCACCAGGGCAGCCAGACACAGCAGCTGCAAAACAGTATACACAACATCAGGAGGTTTGCATGAGTGGAGTAACAAAGCTTGCTGACAATGATGTACGGGTACATTGTGGCTGGAGCGCAGCAAATCATTATTCAATTCAAGATATTTGAAGGAATATTTTTTTTTCTTCGGATATGCAAGGTAATATAGGTACCAACATTTTTAGTTTAGAGATCATTCTGAATACAACATATTTGCTCTGATTTCCAATACGATATGAGCGAACAAATAACATTCAGATGCGGGCAAGACCAAAGCAATGTTGACAAATTCGCTCTCTGAACCTGCTGAGCTACTCACCGCAAGCTTGGCGTTCATCTCGGCTGTTTTTGGAGCTCCGACTGCTGGGAGAGTAGACCAGTGAGTGTGTGTCTGCTGCCAGCGTACCACGGTCTTTATACCTAGCGCTACCAAGCAGTTCCGACCTTGGTGATGACGTCATAATATCGCTGGAGCAGAATCGCCACGCCACCTCCCCTATTCTGCTGCGTGGTTTTCTCTGTAGCTGGAATATGGTTACATTGCAGAACAAGCATCTTGACTACCACAGCGTTGAAGATGCATGAATATCATGCCGAATAGGAAGACACTTGAACTACACATAAAGGGAGCAGAATTTAATTTTAATCCTGCAAGTATTATAAATAACGTGTCAGTTACTTTGTGAATATTCCTACCATCGAATTGAAAGACTGGGACGATAATCAGTACGCCAGCTTGTTAGCTTGAATACAATCAGCTTGATATAATCCAACGTCAGCGTACACATGGAAATAAGTGCCCATACCTTTGAAGTGATCACAGTAAAATATATTAAGCTTCTCCGAACGAAGCCGATACAACCTCAACGTCTGGATTATTTCTATGAATTAACATTAACAATACCAGGTGAGGTAACAAAACACACTGATGTTAAAGTAAGTCAAAGTTTAAGTGACGGAGAGTATGGAAATATATAAATATTATAGGTCAGTCTAGTTCAATCTGATTCCAATGAATATTGGCTCAGATCTAATCTAAATTAATGCTTGGCATTGATTACTAGTCTGACACAATCTGATCTATCCGTTTAATCAACTGCGCTTGGTTTGAAAACAAAACATTATTTTGTCGGGTTTTTCGTTTGAAAAATGCATAAGCAGGTGAATATCTAATGGAATCAGAGTACCTAAATATAAGTTGTAAAGCTAGCATCTAAATAAATCAAAATATCCATATTCCAGACTGCTTTTTGCGACCCAAGCCCAGTCGGCTAGAATAGATGTGATAAAAGAGTCAATGCATTGAAAACGTTCTTACAGACATGAATACAAACATGAATGTTAAACACTTCCTTCGGTATTGAACAACAAGTGATTAGTTTTGCCCAGCCAGGCATATTGATAGCTGGGGATGTCTGGCGAAACAGTAACAGCTCGAATTTGCTAGTCAGAAATCTTTCGCAACAGAAGCAGACCTGGGCTAAGTAGACGCATACACTACATTTCCTAGATTGGTTTTTGTCAGAAAATTTGCTGCGACGCACTGGCGGATACAGATAGGTAAAGAACCTGGTTGTGTGGAACACATAAAAACGCCACTATTCCACCAATAATAATCACATTTCGCTTGCTTGTGCATTAAATATTGATAAAACAACTTTCGCTGATAACGTTCTATAGATTTCCTTGAGAATGAGAAAATGTGTCAGTTTCCGGTCGATTTCAGTCCTTTTAGAGGCATGGCACCGACACCCCCTGGATTCCCGCTGCTGTGACGCAGGTCATCAACCCTGACTGGGCATATACTTCAGTCTAGGAGACACGTGGAAGAATCACTGTGTACAGTGCAGTTATCAGGTGTTTCCCATGGGTTTGCGCAAGTCACTCATGAGGATCACCCGCTGCCGGGCTCGGCAGCGTCTTTCGATGGTCGTGAGCTGGTGAGATAGGACGTCGATCACGGGGTTTTCCCGCACTGGGCGCCATAGCCAAGCTGCCATGCCAGAGTCGCTGAATGAGGGAAGACGAGACGAGCTCACCGACGAATCACGCGATAAAAGAAGCCAAGTGTACTTTTGGCGGCCTCTAAAATTTTAAGGGGTGGGGTGGTAGTTATGTAGGGGTAGAGTAGATAGGTGGTGATTTCTGTGACATTTACCGTGGAGACAATGTCCATCGTAGATATTATCGTCGTTGTCGTCGTCGATGGTTGGCGAAACAGAACAGTGAACGTGACCAGTACGTGCACAATGCACTCATGTTCACACTTGATCACATAGGGACAACCAGTCATCATATTGCTAGATCGTGACCAGCAGCGTTTTAGTGACATGATGCTCACTGCTGCCTTCGTGGTACTGCTTTGTTCCGCGTGTTGTCCAATTTGATTGAAGTCTGCAGTCTCCCAAGTATTGTGTTGGTGTCAATTGCCAGGTTGAGAGGCATTATGACCGCAATTACCACTGTATGGATAAGTTAACACAATGGTATTTAACAATTTAGTATGATTTTGGTATAGAACTTCGACCAACCTGTTTTTGTAGGGCCTTGGATAAATGGAAATTATTTATGCGAAATTGGAATTCAAAATGTACAAATTATGTATTGTATTTATTTCTTTTTCTTCGCACTTATCTCCTTTTTCCTCTTCCTCCTAGTAACTGTGTCCGTATGCGATATACACCTATAATTCGAAAAGTGCGTATATGGACAGATATTTTTAAAATATATTTAAAATGCCAAGTGAACGTTTTGCAATTTAATTCACGTGTGACGTGCATGAGACACATGCATTTGCTCGCTGTTGATGTTCAACTACTAAATGTTTGTGGTCATGTAGGTCAATTGGAATGTGAATTGTGATAGGAGAATCATATTGCTCATATCAGAATCATATTGCGACAAGTAATATAAAACAGAAGTGTGATTCAGATATTGAGACGAGGTGAATTGTCCATCAGGATATGGTGAACAGCTGTTTTCTTACTAATTGTAAGCTACTTTTTTATCTTAATAACAAATCATGTCTTTTGCTTATTTTGATGCAGCTTGCTTTTCAAGCTTTTTATGTCGTTGTTTTTCGAAACTTGACATTTTTCAATGTCATCAACACAGTTGTTGCAATCAAATGAAGATCCGTATATTGTTTCCTCGTCTAAAATTCAAAAAAGCTTCCAACAGTGAAGTGTACACTTAGTGGTGGTAGGCAGAACGGTATCCATAGGTACGGGGAGCATAGCTGTACGCAGGGGAGGCGTATCCGTAGCTACGGGGAGCATATCCGTATCCGTGGGAGGCAGAGCCGTAGCTGCGGGGAGCGTATCCGTATCCGTGCGAGGCGTAGGCCAGGGAGCGGCGGTGGCGGCCGTGTGAGCTGTATCCGTTGCCGTAGACGTTGGCGTAAACGTTGCCGTAGCCGTTTCCGTATCCGTTTCCGTAACCGTTGCCGTAACCACCGTAGCCGTAGCCTGCACGCCCGTAGCCGACGTGGGAAGGAGCGACGTAGGAGCTGTATCCACCGTGGTGTCTGCCGTAGCCAGACGTAGCAGAGACAACAGCCACCAGGGCAGCCAGACACAGCAGCTGCAAAACAGTATACACAACATCAGGAGGTTTGCATGAGTGGAGTAACAAAGCTTGCTGACAATGATGTACGGGTACATTGTGGCTGGAGCGCAGCAAATCATTATTCAATTCAAGATATTTGAAGGAATATTTTTTTCCTTCGGATATGCAAGGTAATATAGGTACCAACATTTTTAGTTTAGAGATCATTCTGAATCAAAATATTTGCTCTGATTTCCAATACGATATGAGCGAACAAATAACATTCAGATGAGGGCAAGACCAAAGCAATGTTGACAAATTCGCTCTCTGAACCTGCTGAGCTACTCACCGCAAGCTTGGCGTTCATCTCGGCTGTTTTTGGAGCTCCGACTGCTGGGAGAGTAGACCAGTGAGTGTGTGTCTGCTGCCAGCGTACCACGGTCTTTATACCTAGCGCTACCAAGCAGTTCCGACCTTGGTGATGACGTCATAATATCGCTGGAGCAGAATCGCCACGCCACCTCCCCTATTCTGCTGCGTGGTTTTCTCTGTAGCTGGAATATGGTTACATTGCAGAACAAGCACCTTGACTACCACAGCGTTGAAGATGCATGAATATCATGCCGAATAGGAAGACACTTGAACAACACATAAAGGGAGCAGAATTTAATTTTAATCCTGCAAGTATTATAAATAACGTGTCAGTTACTTTGTGAATATTCCTACCATCGAATTGAAAGACTGGGACGATAATCAGTACGCCAGTTTGTTAGCTTGAATACAATCAGCTTGATATAATCCAACGTCAGCGTACACATGGAAATAAGTGCCCATACCTTTGAAGTGATCACAGTAAAATATATTAAGCTTCTCCGAACGAAGCCGATACAACCTCAACGTCTGGATTATTTCTATGAATTAACATTAACAATACCAGGTGAGGTAACAAAACACACTGATGTTAAAGTAAGTCAAAGTTTAAGTGACGGAGAGTATGGAAATATATAAATCTTATAGGTCAGTCTAGTTCAATCTGATTCCAATGAATAGTGGCTCAGATCTAATCTAAATTAATGCTTGGCATTGATTACTAGTCTGACACAATCTGATCTATCCGTTTAATCAACTGCGCTTGGTTTGAAAACAAAACATTATTTTGTCAGGTTTTTCGTGTGAAAATGCATAAGCAGGTGAAGTCTAATGGAATCAGAGTACCTAAATATAAGTTGTAAAGCTAACATCTAAATAAATCAAAATATCCATATTCCAGACTGCTTTTTGCGACCCAAGCCCAGTCGGCTAGAACAGATGTGATAAAAGAGCCAATGCATTGAAAACGTTCTTACAGACATGAATACAAACATGAATGTTAAACACTTCCTTCGGTATTGAACAACAAGTGATTTGTTTTGCCCATCCAGGCATATTGATAGCTGGGGATGTCTGGCGAAACAGTAACAGCTCGAATTTGCTAGTCAGAAATCTTTCGCGTCAGAAGCAGACCTGGGCTAAGTAGACGCATACACTACATTTCCTAGATTGGTTTTTGTCAGAAAATTTGCTGCGACGCACTGGCGGATACAGATAGGTAAAGAACCTGGTTGTGTGGAACACATAAAAACGCCACTATTCCACCAATAATAATCACATTTCGCTTGCTTGTGCATTAAATATTGATAAAACAACTTTCGCTGATAACGTTCTATAGATTTCCTTGAGAATGAGAAAATGTGTCAGTTTCCGGTCGATTTCAGTCCTTTTAGAGGCATGGCACCGACACCCCCTGGATTCCCGCTGCTGTGACGCAGGTCATCAACCCTGACTGGGCATATACTTCCGTCTAGGAGACACGTGGAAGAATCACTGTGTACAGTGCAGTTATCAGGTGTTTCCCATGGGTTTGCGCAAGTCACTCATGAGGATCACCCGCTGCCGGGCTCGGCAGCGTCTTTCGATGGTCGTGAGCTGGTGAGATAGGACGTCGATCACGGGGTTTTCCCGCACTGGGCGCCATAGCCAAGCTGCCATGCCAGAGTCGCTGAATGAGGGAAGACGAGACGAGCTCACAGACGAATCACGCGATAAAAGAAGCCAAGTGTACTTTTGGCGGCCTCTAAAATTTTAAGGGGTGGGGTGGTAGTTATGTAGGGGTAGAGTAGATAGGTGGTGATTTCTGTGACATTTACCGTGGAGACAATGTCCATCGTAGATATTTTCGTCGTTGTCGTCGTCGATGGTTGGCGAAACAGAACAGTGAACGTGACCAGTACGTGCACAATGCACTCATGTTCACACTTGATCACATAGGGACAACCAGTCATCATATTGCTAGATCGTGACCAGCAGCGTTTTAGTGACATGATGCTCACTGCTGCCTTCGTGGTACTGCTTTGTTCCGCGTGTTGTCCAATTTGATTGAAGTCTGCAGTCTCCCAAGTATTGTGTTGGTGTCAATTGCCAGGTTGAGAGGCATTATGGCCGCAATTACCAATGTATGGATAAGTTAACACAATGGTATTTAACAATTTAGTATGATTTTGGTATAGAACTTCGACCAACCTGTTTTTGTAGGGCCTTGGATAAATGGAAATGATTTATGCGAAATTGGAATTCAAAATGTACAAATTATGTATTGTATTTATTTCTTTTTCTTCGCACTTATCTCCTTTTTCCTCTTCCTCCTAGTAACTGCGTCCGTATGCGATATACACCTATAATTCGAAAAGTGCGTAGATGGACAGATATTTTGAAAATATATTTAAAATGCCAAGTGAACGTTTTGCAATTTAATTCACGTGTGACGTGCATGAGAAACATGCATTTGCTCGCTGTTGATGTTCAACTACTAAATGTTTGTGGTCATGTAAGTCAATTGGAATGTGAATTGTGATAGGAGAATCATATTGCTCATATCAGACTCATATTGCGACAAGTAATATAAAACAGAAGTGTGATTCAGATGTTGAGACGAGGTGAATTGTCCATCAGGATATGGTGAACAGCTGTTTTCTTACTAATTGTAAGCTACTTTTTTCTCTTAATAACAAATCATGTCTTTTGCTTATTTTGATGCAGCTTGATTTTCAAGCTTTTTATGTCGTTGTTTTTCGAAACTTGACATTTTTCAATGTCATCAACACAGTTGTTGCAATCAAATGAACATCCGTATATTGTTTCCTCGTCTAAAATTCAAAAAAGTTTCCAACAGTGAAGTGTACACTTAGTGGTGGTAGGCAGAACGGTATCCATAGGTACGGGGAGGATAGCTGTACGCAGGGGAGGCGTATCCGTAGCTACGGGGAGCATATCCGTATCCTTGGGAGGCAAAGCCGTAGCTGCGGGGAGCGTATCCGTATCCGTGCGAGGCGTAGGCCAGGGAGCGGCGGTGGCGGCCGTGTGAGCTGTATCCGTTGCCGTAGACGTTGCCGTAGCCGTTGCCGTAGCCGTTTCCGTATCCGTTTCCGTATCCGTTTCCGTAGCCGTTGCCGTAGCCACCGTAGCCGTTGCCTGCACGCCCGTAGCCGACGTGGGAAGGAGCGACGTAGGAGCTGTATCCACCGTGGTGTCCGCCGTAGCCAGACGTAGCAGAGACAACAGCCACCAGGGCAGCCAGACACAGCAGCTGCAAAACAGTATACACAACATCAGGAGGTTTGCATGAGTGGAGTAACAAAGCTTGCTGACAATGATGTACGGGTACATTGTGGCTGGAGCGCAGCAAATCATTATTCAATTCAAGATATTTGAAGGAATATTTTTTTTTCTTCGGATATGCAAGGTAATATAGGTACCAACATTTTTAGTTTAGAGATCATTCTGAATACAACATATTTGCTCTGATTTCCAATACGATATGAGCGAACAAATAACATTCAGATGCGGGCAAGACCAAAGCAATGTTGACAAATTCGCTCTCTGAACCTGCTGAGCTACTCACCGCAAGCTTGGCGTTCATCTCGGCTGTTTTTGGAGCTCCGACTGCTGGGAGAGTAGACCAGTGAGTGTGTGTCTGCTGCCAGCGTACCACGGTCTTTATACCTAGCGCTACCAAGCAGTTCCGACCTTGGTGATGACGTCATAATATCGCTGGAGCAGAATCGCCACGCCACCTCCCCTATTCTGCTGCGTGGTTTTCTCTGTAGCTGGAATATGGTTACATTGCAGAACAAGCATCTTGACTACCACAGCGTTGAAGATGCATGAATATCATGCCGAATAGGAAGACACTTGAACAACACATAAAGGGAGCAGAATTTAATTTTAATCCTGCAAGTATTATAAATAACGTGTCAGTTACTTTGTGAATATTCCTACCATCGAATTGAAAGACTGGGACGATAATCAGTACGCCAGCTTGTTAGCTTGAATACAATCAGCTTGATATAATCCAACGTCAGCGTACACATGGAAATAAGTGCCCATACCTTTGAAGTGATCACAGTAAAATATATTAAGCTTCTCCGAACGAAGCCGATACAACCTCAACGTCTGGATTATTTCTATGAATTAACATTAACAATACCAGGTGAGGTAACAAAACACACTGATGTTAAAGTAAGTCAAAGTTTAAGTGACGGAGAGTATGGAAATATATAAATATTATAGGTCAGTCTAGTTCAATCTGATTCCAATGAATATTGGCTCAGATCTAATCTAAATTAATGCTTGGCATTGATTACTAGTCTGACACAATCTGATCTATCCGTTTAATCAATTGCGCTTGGTTTGAAAACAAAACATTATTTTGTCGGGTTTTTCGTTTGAAAAATGCATAAGCAGGTGAATATCTAATGGAATCAGAGTACCTAAATATAAGTTGTAAAGCTAGCATCTAAATAAATCAAAATATCCATATTCCAGACTGCTTTTTGCGACACAAGCCCAGTCGGCTAGAATAGATGTGATAAAAGAGTCAATGCATTGAAAACGTTCTTACAGACATGAATACAAACATGAATGTTAAACACTTCCTTCGGTATTGAACAACAAGTGATTAGTTTTGCCCAGCCAGGCATATTGATAGCTGGGGATGTCTGGCGAAACAGTAACAGCTCGAATTTGCTAGTCAGAAATCTTTCGCAACAGAAGCAGACCTGGGCTAAGTAGACGCATACACTACATTTCCTAGATTGGTTTTTGTCAGAAAATTTGCTGCGACGCACTGGCGGATACAGATAGGTAAAGAACCTGGTTGTGTGGAACACATAAAAACGCCACTATTCCACCAATAATAATCACATTTCGCTTGCTTGTGCATTAAATATTGATAAAACAACTTTCGCTGATAACGTTCTATAGATTTCCTTGAGAATGAGAAAATGTGTCAGTTTCCGGTCGATTTCAGTCCTTTTAGAGGCATGGCACCGACACCCCCTGGATTCCCGCTGCTGTGACGCAGGTCATCAACCCTGACTGAGCATATACTTCAGTCTAGGAGACACGTGGAAGAATCACTGTGTACAGTGCAGTTATCAGGTGTTTCCCATGGGTTTGCGCAAGTCACTCATGAGGATCACCCGCTGCCGGGCTCGGCAGCGTCTTTCGATGGTCGTGAGCTGGTGAGATAGGACGTCGATCACGGGGTTTTCCCGCACTGGGCGCCATAGCCAAGCTGTCATGCCAGAGTCGCTGAATGAGGGAAGACGAGACGAGCTCACCGACGAATCACGCGATAAAAGAAGCCAAGTGTACTTTTGGCGGCCTCTAAAATTTTAAGGGGTGGGGTGGTAGTTATGTAGGGGTAGAGTAGATAGGTGGTGATTTCTGTGACATTTACCGTGGAGACAATGTCCATCGTAGATATTATCGTCGTTGTCGTCGTCGATGGTTGGCGAAACAGAACAGTGAACGTGACCAGTACGTGCACAATGCACTCATGTTCACACTTGATCACATAGGGACAACCAGTCATCATATTGCTAGATCGTGACCAGCAGCGTTTTAGTGACATGATGCTCACTGCTGCCTTCGTGGTACTGCTTTGTTCCGCGTGTTGTCCAATTTGATTGAAGTCTGCAGTCTCCCAAGTATTGTGTTGGTGTCAATTGCCAGGTTGAGAGGCATTATGACCGCAATTACCACTGTATGGATAAGTTAACACAATGGTATTTAACAATTTAGTATGATTTTGGTATAGAACTTCGACCAACCTGTTTTTGTAGGGCCTTGGATAAATGGAAATTATTTATGCGAAATTGGAATTCAAAATGTACAAATTATGTATTGTATTTATTTCTTTTTCTTCGCACTTATCTCCTTTTTCCTCTTCCTCCTAGTAACTGTGTCCGTATGCGATATACACCTATAATTCGAAAAGTGCGTATATGGACAGATATTTTGAAAATATATTTAAAATGCCAAGTGAACGTTTTGCAATTTAATTCACGTGTGACGTGCATGAGACACATGCATTTGCTCGCTGTTGATGTTCAACTACTAAATGTTTGTGGTCATGTAGGTCAATTGGAATGTGAATTGTGATAGGAGAATCATATTGCTCATATCAGAATCATATTGCGACAAGTAATATAAAACAGAAGTGTGATTCAGATGTTGAGACGAGGTGAATTGTCCATCAGGATATGGTGAACAGCTGTTTTCTTACTAATTGTAAGCTACTTTTTTATCTTAATAACAAATCATGTCTTTTGCTTATTTTGATGCAGCTTGCTTTTCAAGCTTTTTATGTCGTTGTTTTTCGAAACTTGACATTTTTCAATGTCATCAACACAGTTGTTGCAATCAAATGAAGATCCGTATATTGTTTCCTCGTCTAAAATTCAAAAAAGCTTCCAACAGTGAAGTGTACACTTAGTGGTGGTAGGCAGAACGGTATCCATAGGTACGGGGAGCATAGCTGTACGCAGGGGAGGCGTATCCGTAGCTACGGGGAGCATATCCGTATCCGTGGGAGGCAGAGCCGTAGCTGCGGGGAGCGTATCCGTATCCGTGCGAGGCGTAGGCCAGGGAGCGGCGGTGGCGGCCGTGTGAGCTGTATCCGTTGCCGTAGACGTTGGCGTAAATGTTGCCGTAGCCGTTTCCGTATCCGTTTCCGTAACCGTTGCCGTAACCACCGTAGCCGTAGCCTGCACGCCCGTAGCCGACGTGGGAAGGAGCGACGTAGGAGCTGTATCCACCGTGGTGTCCGCCGTAGCCAGACGTAGCAGAGACAACAGCCACCAGGGCAGCCAGACACAGCAGCTGCAAAACAGTATACACAACATCAGGAGGTTTGCATGAGTGGAGTAACAAAGCTTGCTGACAATGATGTACGGGTACATTGTGGCTGGAGCGCAGCAAATCATTATTCAATTCAAGATATTTGAAGGAATATTTTTTTCCTTCGGATATGCAAGGTAATATAGGTACCAACATTTTTAGTTTAGAGATCATTCTGAATCAAAATATTTGCTCTGATTTCCAATACGATATGAGCGAACAAATAACATTCAGATGAGGGCAAGACCAAAGCAATGTTGACAAATTCGCTCTCTGAACCTGCTGAGCTACTCACCGCAAGCTTGGCGTTCATCTCGGCTGTTTTTGGAGCTCCGACTGCTGGGAGAGTAGACCAGTGAGTGTGTGTCTGCTGCCAGCGTACCACGGTCTTTATACCTAGCGCTACCAAGCAGTTCCGACCTTGGTGATGACGTCATAATATCGCTGGAGCAGAATCGCCACGCCACCTCCCCTATTCTGCTGCGTGGTTTTCTCTGTAGCTGGAATATGGTTACATTGCAGAACAAGCACCTTGACTACCACAGCGTTGAAGATGCATGAATATCATGCCGAATAGGAAGACACTTGAACAACACATAAAGGGAGCAGAATTTAATTTTAATCCTGCAAGTATTATAAATAACGTGTCAGTTACTTTGTGAATATTCCTACCATCGAATTGAAAGACTGGGACGATAATCAGTACGCCAGTTTGTTAGCTTGAATACAATCAGCTTGATATAATCCAACGTCAGCGTACACATGGAAATAAGTGCCCATACCTTTGAAGTGATCACAGTAAAATATATTAAGCTTCTCCGAACGAAGCCGATACAACCTCAACGTCTGGATTATTTCTATGAATTAACATTAACAATACCAGGTGAGGTAACAAAACACACTGATGTTAAAGTAAGTCAAAGTTTAAGTGACGGAGAGTATGGAAATATATAAATCTTATAGGTCAGTCTAGTTCAATCTGATTCCAATGAATAGTGGCTCAGATCTAATCTAAATTAATGCTTGGCATTGATTACTAGTCTGACACAATCTGATCTATCCGTTTAATCAACTGCGCTTGGTTTGAAAACAAAACATTATTTTGTCAGGTTTTTCGTGTGAAAATGCATAAGCAGGTGAAGTCTAATGGAATCAGAGTACCTAAATATAAGTTGTAAAGCTAACATCTAAATAAATCAAAATATCCATATTCCAGACTGCTTTTTGCGACCCAAGCCCAGTCGGCTAGAACAGATGTGATAAAAGAGCCAATGCATTGAAAACGTTCTTACAGACATGAATACAAACATGAATGTTAAACACTTCCTTCGGTATTGAACAACAAGTGATTTGTTTTGCCCATCCAGGCATATTGATAGCTGGGGATGTCTGGCGAAACAGTAACAGCTCGAATTTGCTAGTCAGAAATCTTTCGCGTCAGAAGCAGACCTGGGCTAAGTAGACGCATACACTACATTTCCTAGATTGGTTTTTGTCAGAAAATTTGCTGCGACGCACTGGCGGATACAGATAGGTAAAGAACCTGGTTGTGTGGAACACATAAAAACGCCACTATTCCACCAATAATAATCACATTTCGCTTGCTTGTGCATTAAATATTGATAAAACAACTTTCGCTGATAACGTTCTATAGATTTCCTTGAGAATGAGAAAATGTGTCAGTTTCCGGTCGATTTCAGTCCTTTTAGAGGCATGGCACCGACACCCCCTGGATTCCCGCTGCTGTGACGCAGGTCATCAACCCTGACTGGGCATATACTTCCGTCTAGGAGACACGTGGAAGAATCACTGTGTACAGTGCAGTTATCAGGTGTTTCCCATGGGTTTGCGCAAGTCACTCATGAGGATCACCCGCTGCCGGGCTCGGCAGCGTCTTTCGATGGTCGTGAGCTGGTGAGATAGGACGTCGATCACGGGGTTTTCCCGCACTGGGCGCCATAGCCAAGCTGCCATGCCAGAGTCGCTGAATGAGGGAAGACGAGACGAGCTCACAGACGAATCACGCGATAAAAGAAGCCAAGTGTACTTTTGGCGGCCTCTAAAATTTTAAGGGGTGGGGTGGTAGTTATGTAGGGGTAGAGTAGATAGGTGGTGATTTCTGTGACATTTACCGTGGAGACAATGTCCATCGTAGATATTTTCGTCGTTGTCGTCGTCGATGGTTGGCGAAACAGAACAGTGAACGTGACCAGTACGTGCACAATGCACTCATGTTCACACTTGATCACATAGGGACAACCAGTCATCATATTGCTAGATCGTGACCAGCAGCGTTTTAGTGACATGATGCTCACTGCTGCCTTCGTGGTACTGCTTTGTTCCGCGTGTTGTCCAATTTGATTGAAGTCTGCAGTCTCCCAAGTATTGTGTTGGTGTCAATTGCCAGGTTGAGAGGCATTATGGCCGCAATTACCAATGTATGGATAAGTTAACACAATGGTATTTAACAATTTAGTATGATTTTGGTATAGAACTTCGACCAACCTGTTTTTGTAGGGCCTTGGATAAATGGAAATGATTTATGCGAAATTGGAATTCAAAATGTACAAATTATGTATTGTATTTATTTCTTTTTCTTCGCACTTATCTCCTTTTTCCTCTTCCTCCTAGTAACTGCGTCCGTATGCGATATACACCTATAATTCGAAAAGTGCGTAGATGGACAGATATTTTGAAAATATATTTAAAATGCCACGTGAACGTTTTGCAATTTAATTCACGTGTGACGTGCATGAGAAACATGCATTTGCTCGCTGTTGATGTTCAACTACTAAATGTTTGTGGTCATGTAAGTCAATTGGAATGTGAATTGTGATAGGAGAATCATATTGCTCATATCAGAATCATATTGCGACAAGTAATATAAAACAGAAGTGTGATTCAGATGTTGAGACGAGGTGAATTGTCCATCAGGATATGGTGAACAGCTGTTTTCTTACTAATTGTAAGCTACTTTTTTCTCTTAATAACAAATCATGTCTTTTGCTTATTTTGATGCAGCTTGCTTTTCAAGCTTTTTATGTCGTTGTTTTTCGAAACTTGACATTTTTCAATGTCATCAACACAGTTGTTGCAATCAAATGAACATCCGTATATTGTTTCCTCGTCTAAAATTCAAAAAAGCTTCCAACAGTGAAGTGTACACTTAGTGGTGGTAGGCAGAACGGTATCCATAGGTACGGGGAGCATAGCTGTACGCAGGGGAGGCGTATCCGTAGCTACGGGGAGCATATCCGTATCCGTGGGAGGCAGAGCCGTAGCTGCGGGGAGCGTATCCGTATCCGTGCGAGGCGTAGGCCAGGGAGCGGCGGTGGCGGCCGTGTGAGCTGTATCCGTTGCCGTAGACGTTGCCGTAGCCGTTGCCGTAGCCGTTTCCGTATCCGTTTCCGTAGCCGTTGCCGTAGCCACCGTAGCCGTAGCCTGCACGCCCGTAGCCGACGTGGGAAGGAGTGACGTAGGAGCTGTATCCACCGTGGTGTCCGCCGTAACCAGACGTAGCAGAGACAACAGCCACCAGGGCAGCCAGACACAGCAGCTGCAAAACAGTATACACAACATCAGGAGGTTTGCATGAGTGGAGTAACAAAGCTTGCTGACAATGATGTACGGGTACATTGTGGCTGGAGCGCAGCAAATCATTATTCAATTCAAGATATTTGAAGGAATATTTTTTTTTCTTCGGATATGCAAGGTAATATAGGTACCAACATTTTTAGTTTAGAGATCATTCTGAACACAACATATTTGCTCTGATTTCCAATACGATATGAGCGAACAAATAACATTCAGATGCGGGCAAGACCAAAGCAATGTTGACAAATTCGCTCTCTGAACCTGCTGAGCTACTCACCGCAAGCTTGGCGTTCATCTCGGCTGTTTTTGGAGCTCCGACTGCTGGGAGAGTAGACCAGTGAGTGTGTGTCTGCTGCCAGCGTACCACGGTCTTTATACCTAGCGCTACCAAGCAGTTCCGACCTTGGTGATGACGTCATAATATCGCTGGAGCAGAATCGCCACGCCACCTCCCCTATTCTGCTGCGTGGTTTTCTCTGTAGCTGGAATATGGTTACATTGCAGAACAAGCACCTTGACTACCACAGCGTTGAAGATGCATGAATATCATGCCGAATAGGAAGACACTTGAACAACACATAAAGGGAGCAGAATTTAATTTTAATCCTGCAAGTATTATAAATAACGTGTCAGTTACTTTGTGAATATTCCTACCATCGAATTGAAAGACTGGGACGATAATCAGTTCGCCAGCTTGATAGCTTGAATACAATCAGCTTGATATAATCCAACGTCAGCGTACACATGGAAATAAGTGCCCATACCTTTGAAGTGATCACAGTAAAATATATTAAGCTTCTCCGAACGAAGCCGATACAACCTCAACGTCTGGATTATTTCTATGAATTAACATTAACAATACCAGGTGAGGTAACAAAACACACTGATGTTAAAGTAAGTCAAAGTTTAAGTGACGGAGAGTATGGAAATATATAAATCTTATAGGTCAGTCTAGTTCAATCTGATTCCAATGAATAGTGGCTCAGATCTAATCTAAATTAATGCTTGGCATTGATTACTAGTCTGACACAATCTGATCTATCCGTTTAATCAACTGCGCTTGGTTTGAAACAAAACATTATTTTGTCAGGTTTTTCGTGTGAAAATGCATAAGCAGGTGAAGTCTAATGGAATCAGAGTACCTAAATATAAGTTGTAAAGCTAACATCTAAATAAATCAAAATATCCATATTCCAGACTGCTTTTTGCGACCCAAGCCCAGTCGGCTAGAACAGATGTGATAAAAGAGCCAATGCATTGAAAACGTTCTTACAGACATGAATACAAACATGAATGTTAAACACTTCCTTCGGTATTGAACAACAAGTGATTAGTTTTGCCCAGCCAGGCATATTGATAGCTGGGGATGTCTGGCGAAACAGTAACAGCTCGAATTTGCTAGTCAGAAATCTTTCGCGACAGAAGCAGACCTGGGCTAAGTAGACGCATACACTACATTTCCTAGATTGGTTTTTGTCAGAAAATTTGCTGCGACGCACTGGCGGATACAGATAGGTAAAGAACCTGGTTGTGTGGAACACATAAAAACGCCACTATTCCACCAATAATAATCACATTTCGCTTGCTTGTGCATTAAATATTGATAAAACAACTTTCGCTGATAACGTTCTATAGATTTCCTAGAGAATGAGAAAATGTGTCAGTTTCCGGTCGATTTCAGTCCTTTTAGAGGCATGACACCGACACCCCCTGGATTCCCGCTGTTGTGACGCAGGTCATCAACCCTGACTGGGCATATACTTCAGTCTAGGAGACACGTGGAAGAATCACTGTGTACAGTGCAGTTATCAGGTGTTTCCCATGGGTTTGCGCAAGTCACTCATGAGGATCACCCGCTGCCGGGCTCGGCAGCGTCTTTCGATGGTCGTGAGCTGGTGAGATAGGACGTCGATCACGGGGTTTTCCCGCACTGGGCGCCATAGCCAAGCTGCCATGCCAGAGTCGCTGAATGAGGGAAGACGAGACGAGCTCACCGACGAATCACGCGATAAAAGAAGCCAAGTGTACTTTTGGCGGCCTCTAAAATTTTAAGGGGTGGGGTGGTAGTTATGTAGGGGTAGAGTAGATAGGTGGTGATTTCTGTGACATTTACCGTGGAGACAATGTCCATCGTAGATATTATCGTCGTTGTCGTCGTCGATGGTTGGCGAAACAGAACAGTGAACGTGACCAGTACGTGCACAATGCACTCATGTTCACACTTGATCACATAGGGACAACCAGTCATCATATTGCTAGATCGTGACCAGCAGCGTTTTAGTGACATGATGCTCACTGCTGCCTTCGTGGTACTGCTTTGTTCCGCGTGTTGTCCAATTTGATTGAAGTCTGCAGTCTCCCAAGTATTGTGTTGGTGTCAATTGCCAGGTTGAGAGGCATTATGACCGCAATTACCACTGTATGGATAAGTTAACACAATGGTATTTAACAATTTAGTATGATTTTGGTATAGAACTTCGACCAACCTGTTTTTGTAGGGCCTTGGATAAATGGAAATTATTTATGCGAAATTGGAATTCAAAATGTACAAATTATGTATTGTATTTATTTCTTTTTCTTCGCACTTATCTCCTTTTTCCTCTTCCTCCTAGTAACTGTGTCCGTATGCGATATACACCTATAATTCGAAAAGTGCGTATATGGACAGATATTTTGAAAATATATTTAAAATGCCAAGTGAACGTTTTGCAATTTAATTCACGTGTGACGTGCATGAGACACATGCATTTGCTCGCTGTTGATGTTCAACTACTAAATGTTTGTGGTCATGTAGGTCAATTGGAATGTGAATTGTGATAGGAGAATCATATTGCTCATATCAGAATCATATTGCGACAAGTAATATAAAACAGAAGTGTGATTCAGATGTTGAGACGAGGTGAATTGTCCATCAGGATATGGTGAACAGCTGTTTTCTTACTAATTGTAAGCTACTTTTTTCTCTTAATAACAAATCATGTCTTTTGCTTATTTTGATGCAGCTTGCTTTTCAAGCTTTTTATGTCGTTGTTTTTCGAAACTTGACATTTTTCAATGTCATCAACACAGTTGTTGCAATCAAATGAACATCCGTATATTGTTTCCTCGTCTAAAATTCAAAAAAGCTTCCAACAGTGAAGTGTACACTTAGTGGTGGTAGGCAGAACGGTATCCATAGGTACGGGGAGCATAGCTGTACGCAGTGGAGGCGTATCCGTAGCTACGGGGAGCATATCCGTATCCGTGGGAGGCAGAGCCGTAGCTGCGGGGAGCGTATCCGTATCCGTGCGAGGCGTAGGCCAGGGAGCGGCGGTGGCGGCCGTGTGAGCTGTATCCGTTGCCGTAGACGTTGGCGTAAACGTTGCCGTAGCCGTTTCCGTATCCGTTTCCGTAACCGTTGCCGTAACCACCGTAGCCGTAGCCTGCACGCCCGTAGCCGACGTGGGAAGGAGCGACGTAGGAGCTGTATCCACCGTGGTGTCCGCCGTAGCCAGACGTAGCAGAGACAACAGCCACCAGGGCAGCCAGACACAGCAGCTGCAAAACAGTATACACAACATCAGGAGGTTTGCATGAGTGGAGTAACAAAGCTTGCTGACAATGATGTACGGGTACATTGTGGCTGGAGCGCAGCAAATCATTATTCAATTCAAGATATTTGAAGGAATATTTTTTTCCTTCGGATATGCAAGGTAATATAGGTACCAACATTTTTAGTTTAGAGATCATTCTGAATCAAAATATTTGCTCTGATTTCCAATACGATATGAGCGAACAAATAACATTCAGATGCGGGCAAGACCAAAGCAATGTTGACAAATTCGCTCTCTGAACCTGCTGAGCTACTCACCGCAAGCTTGGCGTTCATCTCGGCTGTTTTTGGAGCTCCGACTGCTGGGAGAGTAGACCAGTGAGTGTGTGTCTGCTGCCAGCGTACCACGGTCTTTATACCTAGCGCTACCAAGCAGTTCCGACCTTGGTGATGACGTCATAATATCGCTGGAGCAGAATCGCCACGCCACCTCCCCTATTCTGCTGCGTGGTTTTCTCTGTAGCTGGAATATGGTTACATTGCAGAACAAGCACCTTGACTACCACAGCGTTGAAGATGCATGAATATCATGCCGAATAGGAAGACACTTGAACAACACATAAAGGGAGCAGAATTTAATTTTAATCCTGCAAGTATTATAAATAACGTGTCAGTTACTTTGTGAATATTCCTACCATCGAATTGAAAGACTGGGACGATAATCAGTACGCCAGTTTGTTAGCTTGAAAACAATCAGCTTGATATAATCCAACGTCAGCGTACACATGGAAATAAGTGCCCATACCTTTGAAGTGATCACAGTAAAATATATTAAGCTTCTCCGAACGAAGCCGATACAACCTCAACGTCTGGATTATTTCTATGAATTAACATTAACAATACCAGGTGAGGTAACAAAACACACTGATGTTAAAGTAAGTCAAAGTTTAAGTGACGGAGAGTATGGAAATATATAAATCTTATAGGTCAGTCTAGTTCAATCTGATTCCAATGAATATTGGCTCAGATCTAATCTAAATTAATGCTTGGCATTGATTACTAGTCTGACACAATCTGATCTATACGTTTAATCAACTGCGCTTGGTTTGAAAACAAAACATTATTTTGTCGGGTTTTTCGTTTGAAAAATGCATAAGCAGGTGAAGTCTAATGGAATCAGAGTACCTAAATATAAGTTGTAAAGCTAACATCTAAATAAATCAAAATATCCATATTCCAAACTGCTTTTTGCGACCCAAGCCCAGTCGGCTAGAATAGATGTGATAAAAGAGTCAATGCATTGAAAACGTTCTTACAGACATGAATACAAACATGAATGTTAAACACTTCCTTCGGTATTGAACAACAAGTGATTAGTTTTGCCCAGCCAGGCATATTGATAGCTGGGGATGTCTGGCGAAACAGTAACAGCTCGAATTTGCTAGTCAGAAATCTTTCGCAACAGAAGCAGACCTGGGCTAAGTAGACGCATACACTACATTTCCTAGATTGGTTTTTGTCAGAAAATTTGCTGCGACGCACTGGCGGATACAGATAGGTAAAGAACCTGGTTGTGTGGAACACATAAAAACGCCACTATTCCACCAATAATAATCACATTTCGCTTGCTTGTGCATTAAATATTGATAAAACAACTTTCGCTGATAACGTTCTATAGATTTCCTTGAGAATGAGAAAATGTGTCAGTTTCCGGTCGATTTCAGTCCTTTTAGAGGCATGGCACCGACACCCCCTGGATTCCCGCTGCTGTGACGCAGGTCATCAACCCTGACTGGGCATATACTTCAGTCTAGGAGACACGTGGAAGAATCACTGTGTACAGTGCAGTTATCAGGTGTTTCCCATGGGTTTGCGCAAGTCACTCATGAGGATCACCCGCTGCCGGGCTCGGCAGCGTCTTTCGATGGTCGTGAGCTGGTGAGATAGGACGTCGATCACGGGGTTTTCCCGCACTGGGCGCCATAGCCAAGCTGCCATGCCAGAGTCGCTGAATGAGGGAAGACGAGACGAGCTCACAGACGAATCACGCGATAAAAGAAGCCAAGTGTACTTTTGGCGGCCTCTAAAATTTTAAGGGGTGGGGTGGTAGTTATGTAGGGGTAGAGTAGATAGGTGGTGATTTCTGTGACATTTACCGTGGAGACAATGTCCATCGTAGATATTATCGTCGTTGTCGTCGTCGATGGTTGGCGAAACAGAACAGTGAACGTGACCAGTACGTGCACAATGCACTCATGTTCACACTTGATCACATAGGGACAACCAGTCATCATATTGCTAGATCGTGACCAGCAGCGTTTTAGTGACATGATGCTCACTGCTGCCTTCGTGGTACTGCTTTGTTCCGCGTGTTGTCCAATTTGATTGAAGTCTTCAGTCTCCCAAGTATTGTGTTGGTGTCAATTGCCAGGTTGAGAGGCATTATGACCGCAATTACCACTGTATGGATAAGTTAACACAATGGCATTTAACAATTTAGTATGATTTTGGTATAGAACTTCGACCAACCTGTTTGTGTAGGGCCTTGGATAAATGGAAATGATTTATGCGAAATTGGAATTCAAAATGTACAAATTATGTATTGTATTTATTTCTTTTTCTTCGCACTTATCTCCTTTTTCCTCTTCCTCCTAGTAACTGTGTCCGTATGCGATATACACCTATAATTCGAAAAGTGCGTATATGGACAGATATTTTGAAAATATATTTAAAATGCCAAGTGAACGTTTTGCAATTTAATTCACGTGTGACGTGCATGAGACACATGCATTTGCTCGCTGTTGATGTTCAACTACTAAATGTTTGTGGTCATGTAGGTCAATTGGAATGTGAATTGTGATAGGAGAATCATATTGCTCATATCAGAATCATATTGCGACAAGTAATATAAAACAGAAGTGTGATTCAGATGTTGAGACGAGGTGAATTGTCCATCAGGATATGGTGAACAGCTGTTTTCTTACTAATTGTAAGCTACTTTTTTCTCTTAATAACAAATCATGTTTTTTGCTTATTTTGATGCAGCTTGCTTTTCAAGCTTTTTATGTCGTTGTTTTTCGAAACTTGACATTTTTCAATGTCATCAACACAGTTGTTGCAATCAAATGAACATCCGTATATTGTTTCCTCGTCTAAAATTCAAAAAAGCTTCCAACAGTGAAGTGTACACTTAGTGGTGGTAGGCAGAACGGTATCCATAGGTACGGGGAGCATAGCTGTACGCAGGGGAGGCGTATCCGTAGCTACGGGGAGCATATTCGTATCCGTGGGAGGCAGAGCCGTAGCTGCGGGGAGCGTATCCGTATCCGTGCGAGGCGTAGGCCAGGGAGCGGCGGTGGCGGCCGTGTGAGCTGTATCCGTTGCCGTAGACGTTGCCGTAGCCGTTGCCGTAGCCGTTTCCGTATCCGTTTCCGTAGCCGTTGCCGTAGCCACCGTAGCCGTAGCCTGCACGCCCGTAGCCGACGTGGGAAGGAGTGACGTAGGAGCTGTATCCACCGTGGTGTCCGCCGTAACCAGACGTAGCAGAGACAACAGCCACCAGGGCAGCCAGACACAGCAGCTGCAAAACAGTATACACAACATCAGGAGGTTTGCATGAGTGGAGTAACAAAGCTTGCTGACAATGATGTACGGGTACATTGTGGCTGGAGCGCAGCAAATCATTATTCAATTCAAGATATTTGAAGGAATATTTTTTTTTCTTCGGATATGCAAGGTAATATAGGTACCAACATTTTTAGTTTAGAGATCATTCTGAACACAACATATTTGCTCTGATTTCCAATACGATATGAGCGAACAAATAACATTCAGATGCGGGCAAGAC
The DNA here is from genome assembly GCA_036785665.1 of Chirona hameri. NCBI lineage: Eukaryota > Metazoa > Arthropoda > Thecostraca > Balanomorpha > Balanidae > Chirona > Chirona hameri. The sequence goes on along the minus strand of JAXIVJ010004315.1, from coordinate 21,244 downwards.
CAAAGCAATGTTGACAAATTCGCTCTCTGAACCTGCTGAGCTACTCACCGCAAGCTTGGCGTTCATCTCGGCTGTTTTTGGAGCTCCGACTGCTGGGAGAGTAGACCAGTGAGTGTGTGTCTGCTGCCAGCGTACCACGGTCTTTATACCTAGCGCTACCAAGCAGTTCCGACCTTGGTGATGACGTCATAATATCGCTGGAGCAGAATCGCCACGCCACCTCCCCTATTCTGCTGCGTGGTTTTCTCTGTAGCTGGAATATGGTTACATTGCAGAACAAGCACCTTGACTACCACAGCGTTGAAGATGCATGAATATCATGCCGAATAGGAAGACACTTGAACAACACATAAAGGGAGCAGAATTTAATTTTAATCCTGCAAGTATTATAAATAACGTGTCAGTTACTTTGTGAATATTCCTACCATCGAATTGAAAGACTGGGACGATAATCAGTTCGCCAGCTTGATAGCTTGAATACAATCAGCTTGATATAATCCAACGTCAGCGTACACATGGAAATAAGTGCCCATACCTTTGAAGTGATCACAGTAAAATATTTTAAGCTTCTCCGAACGAAGCCGATACAACCTCAACGTCTGGATTATTTCTATGAATTAACATTAACAATACCAGGTGAGGTAACAAAACACACTGATGTTAAAGTAAGTCAAAGTTTAAGTGACGGAGAGTATGGAAATATATAAATCTTATAGGTCAGTCTAGTTCAATCTGATTCCAATGAATAGTGGCTCAGATCTAATCTAAATTAATGCTTGGCATTGATTACTAGTCTGACACAATCTGATCTATCCGTTTAATCAACTGCGCTTGGTTTGAAAACAAAACATTATTTTGTCAGGTTTTTCGTGTGAAAATGCATAAGCAGGTGAAGTCTAATGGAATCAGAGTACCTAAATATAAGTTGTAAAGCTAACATCTAAATAAATCAAAATATCCATATTCCAGACTGCTTTTTGCGACCCAAGCCCAGTCGGCTAGAACAGATGTGATAAAAGAGCCAATGCATTGAAAACGTTCTTACAGACATGAATACAAACATGAATGTTAAACACTTCCTTCGGTATTGAACAACAAGTGATTAGTTTTGCCCAGCCAGGCATATTGATAGCTGGGGATGTCTGGCGAAACAGTAACAGCTCGAATTTGCTAGTCAGAAATCTTTCGCGACAGAAGCAGACCTGGGCTAAGTAGACGCATACACTACATTTCCTAGATTGGTTTTTGTCAGAAAATTTGCTGCGACGCACTGGCGGATACAGATAGGTAAAGAACCTGGTTGTGTGGAACACATAAAAACGCCACTATTCCACCAATAATAATCACATTTCGCTTGCTTGTGCATTAAATATTGATAAAACAACTTTCGCTGATAACGTTCTATAGATTTCCTAGAGAATGAGAAAATGTGTCAGTTTCCGGTCGATTTCAGTCCTTTTAGAGGCATGGCACCGACACCCCCTGGATTCCCGCTGTTGTGACGCAGGTCATCAACCCTGACTGGGCATATACTTCAGTCTAGGAGACACGTGGAAGAATCACTGTGTACAGTGCAGTTATCAGGTGTTTCCCATGGGTTTGCGCAAGTCACTCATGAGGATCACCCGCTGCCGGGCTCGGCAGCGTCTTTCGATGGTCGTGAGCTGGTGAGATAGGACGTCGATCACGGGGTTTTCCCGCACTGGGCGCCATAGCCAAGCTGCCATGCCAGAGTCGCTGAATGAGGGAAGACGAGACGAGCTCACAGACGAATCACGCGATAAAAGAAGCCAAGTGTACTTTTGGCGGCCTCTAAAATTTTAAGGGGTGGGGTGGTAGTTATGTAGGGGTAGAGTAGATAGGTGGTGATTTCTGTGACATTTACCGTGGAGACAATGTCCATCGTAGATATTATCGTCGTTGTCGTCGTCGATGGTTGGCGAAACAGAACAGTGAACGTGACCAGTACGTGCACAATGCACTCATGTTCACACTTGATCACATAGGGACAACCAGTCATCATATTGCTAGATCGTGACCAGCAGCGTTTTAGTGACATGATGCTCACTGCTGCCTTCGTGGTACTGCTTTGTTCCGCGTGTTGTCCAATTTGATTGAAGTCTGCAGTCTCCCAAGTATTGTGTTGGTGTCAATTGCCAGGTTGAGAGGCATTATGACCGCAATTACCACTGTATGGATAAGTTAACACAATGGTATTTAACAATTTAGTATGATTTTGGTATAGAACTTCGACCAACCTGTTTTTGTAGGGCCTTGGATAAATGGAAATTATTTATGCGAAATTGGAATTCAAAATGTACAAATTATGTATTGTATTTATTTCTTTTTCTTCGCACTTATCTCCTTTTTCCTCTTCCTCCTAGTAACTGTGTCCGTATGCGATATACACCTATAATTCGAAAAGTGCGTATATGGACAGATATTTTGAAAATATATTTAAAATGCCAAGTGAACGTTTTGCAATTTAATTCACGTGTGACGTGCATGAGACACATGCATTTGCTCGCTGTTGATGTTCAACTACTAAATGTTTGTGGTCATGTAGGTCAATTGGAATGTGAATTGTGATAGGAGAATCATATTGCTCATATCAGAATCATATTGCGACAAGTAATATAAAACAGAAGTGTGATTCAGATGTTGAGACGAGGTGAATTGTCCATCAGGATATGGTGAACAGCTGTTTTCTTACTAATTGTAAGCTACTTTTTTCTCTTAATAACAAATCATGTCTTTTGCTTATTTTGATGCAGCTTGCTTTTCAAGCTTTTTATGTCGTTGTTTTTCGAAACTTGACATTTTTCAATGTCATCAACACAGTTGTTGCAATCAAATGAACATCCGTATATTGTTTCCTCGTCTAAAATTCAAAAAAGCTTCCAACAGTGAAGTGTACACTTAGTGGTGGTAGGCAGAACGGTATCCATAGGTACGGGGAGCATAGCTGTACGCAGGGGAGGCGTATCCGTAGCTACGGGGAGCATATCCGTATCCGTGGGAGGCAGAGCCGTAGCTGCGGGGAGCGTATCCGTATCCGTGCGAGGCGTAGGCCAGGGAGCGGCGGTGGCGGCCGTGTGAGCTGTATCCGTTGCCGTAGACGTTGGCGTAAACGTTGCCGTAGCCGTTTCCGTATCCGTTTCCGTAACCGTTGCCGTAACCACCGTAGCCGTAGCCTGCACGCCCGTAGCCGACGTGGGAAGGAGCGACGTAGGAGCTGTATCCACCGTGGTGTCCGCCGTAGCCAGACGTAGCAGAGACAACAGCCACCAGGGCAGCCAGACACAGCAGCTGCAAAACAGTATACACAACATCAGGAGGTTTGCATGAGTGGAGTAACAAAGCTTGCTGACAATGATGTACGGGTACATTGTGGCTGGAGCGCAGCAAATCATTATTCAATTCAAGATATTTGAAGGAATATTTTTTTCCTTCGGATATGCAAGGTAATATAGGTACCAACATTTTTAGTTTAGAGATCATTCTGAATCAAAATATTTGCTCTGATTTCCAATACGATATGAGCGAACAAATAACATTCAGATGCGGGCAAGACCAAAGCAATGTTGACAAATTCGCTCTCTGAACCTGCTGAGCTACTCACCGCAAGCTTGGCGTTCATCTCGGCTGTTTTTGGAGCTCCGACTGCTGGGAGAGTAGACCAGTGAGTGTGTGTCTGCTGCCAGCGTACCACGGTCTTTATACCTAGCGCTACCAAGCAGTTCCGACCTTGGTGATGACGTCATAATATCGCTGGAGCAGAATCGCCACGCCACCTCCCCTATTCTGCTGCGTGGTTTTCTCTGTAGCTGGAATATGGTTACATTGCAGAACAAGCACCTTGACTACCACAGCGTTGAAGATGCATGAATATCATGCCGAATAGGAAGACACTTGAACAACACATAAAGGGAGCAGAATTTAATTTTAATCCTGCAAGTATTATAAATAACGTGTCAGTTACTTTGTGAATATTCCTACCATCGAATTGAAAGACTGGGACGATAATCAGTACGCCAGTTTGTTAGCTTGAATACAATCAGCTTGATATAATCCAACGTCAGCGTACACATGGAAATAAGTGCCCATACCTTTGAAGTGATCACAGTAAAATATATTAAGCTTCTCCGAACGAAGCCGATACAACCTCAACGTCTGGATTATTTCTATGAATTAACATTAACAATACCAGGTGAGGTAACAAAACACACTGATGTTAAAGTAAGTCAAAGTTTAAGTGACGGAGAGTATGGAAATATATAAATCTTATAGGTCAGTCTAGTTCAATCTGATTCCAATGAATATTGGCTCAGATCTAATCTAAATTAATGCTTGGCATTGATTACTAGTCTGACACAATCTGATCTATACGTTTAATCAACTGCGCTTGGTTTGAAAACAAAACATTATTTTGTCGGGTTTTTCGTTTGAAAAATGCATAAGCAGGTGAAGTCTAATGGAATCAGAGTACCTAAATATAAGTTGTAAAGCTAACATCTAAATAAATCAAAATATCCATATTCCAAACTGCTTTTTGCGACCCAAGCCCAGTCGGCTAGAATAGATGTGATAAAAGAGTCAATGCATTGAAAACGTTCTTACAGACATGAATACAAACATGAATGTTAAACACTTCCTTCGGTATTGAACAACAAGTGATTAGTTTTGCCCAGCCAGGCATATTGATAGCTGGGGATGTCTGGCGAAACAGTAACAGCTCGAATTTGCTAGTCAGAAATCTTTCGCAACAGAAGCAGACCTGGGCTAAGTAGACGCATACACTACATTTCCTAGATTGGTTTTTGTCAGAAAATTTGCTGCGACGCACTGGCGGATACAGATAGGTAAAGAACCTGGTTGTGTGGAACACATAAACACGCCACTATTCCACCAATAATAATCACATTTCGCTTGCTTGTGCATTAAATATTGATAAAACAACTTTCGCTGATAACGTTCTATAGATTTCCTAGAGAATGAGAAAATGTGTCAGTTTCCGGTCGATTTCAGTCCTTTTAGAGGCATGGCACCGACACCCCCTGGATTCCCGCTGTTGTGACGCAGGTCATCAACCCTGACTGGGCATATACTTCAGTCTAGGAGACACGTGGAAGAATCACTGTGTACAGTGCAGTTATCAGGTGTTTCCCATGGGTTTGCGCAAGTCACTCATGAGGATCACCCACTGCCGGGCTCGGCAGCGTCTTTCGATGGTCGTGAGCTGGTGAGATAGGATGTCGATCACGGGGTTTTCCCGCACTGTGCGCCATAGCCAAGCTGCCATGCCTGAGTCGCTGAATGAGGGAAGACGAGACGAGCTCACAGACGAATCACGCGATAAAAGAAGCCAAGTGTACTTTTGGCGGCCTCTAAAATTTTAAGGGGTGGGGTGGTAGTTATGTAGGGGTAGAGTAGATAGGTGGTGATTTCTGTGACATTTACCGTGGAGACAATGTCCATCGTAGATATTATCGTCGTTGTCGTCGTCGATGGTTGGCGAAACAGAACAGTGAACGTGACCAGTACGTGCACAATGCACTCATGTTCACACTTGATCACATAGGGACAACCAGTCATCATATTGCTAGATCGTCACCAGCAGCGTTTTAGTGACATGATGCTCACTGCTGCCTTCGTGGTACTGCTTTGTTCCGCGTGTTGTCCAATTTGATTGAAGTCTGCAGTCTCCCAAGTATTGTGTTGGTGTCAATTGCCAGGTTGAGAGGCATTATGGCCGCAATTACCAATGTATGGATAAGTTAACACAATGGTATTTAACAATTTAGTATGATTTTGGTATAGAACTTCGACCAACCTGTTTTTGTAGGGCCTTGGATAAATGGAAATGATTTATGCGAAATTGGAATTCAAAATGTACAAATTATGTATTGTATTTATTTCTTTTTCTTCGCACTTATCTCCTTTTTCCTCTTCCTCCTAGTAACTGCGTCCGTATGCGATATACACCTATAATTCGAAAAGTGCGTTGATGGACAGATATTTTGAAAATATATTTAAAATGCCAAGTGAACGTTTTGCAATTTAATTCACGTGTGACGTGCATGAGAAACATGCATTTGCTCGCTATTGATGTTCAGCTACTAAATGTTTGTGGTCAGGTAGTTCAATTGGAATGTTAATTGTGATAGAAGGAGAATGCGACAAGAAATATAAAAGAGAACTGTGATTCAGATGTTAGGGCGATGTCAATTGTCCATCAGGATATGGTGAACAGCTGGCTTCTTACTAATTGTAAGCTACAGTTTTCTTAAAAACAAATCATGTCTTTTGCCTATTTTGATGCAGCTTGCTTTTTAAGCTTTTTATGTCGTTGTTTTTAGTAACTTGACATTTTTCAATGTCATAAACACAGTTGTTGCAATCAAATGAACATCCGTATATTGTTTCCGCGTCCAAAATTATAAAAAGGCTTCCAACAGTGGAGTGTACACTTAGTGGTGGTAGGCAGAACGGTATCCGTAGGCACGGGGAGCATAGCTGTACGCAGGGGAGGCGTATCCGTAGCTACGGGGAGCATATCCGTATCCGTGGGAGGCAGAGCCGTAACTGCGGGGAGCGTATCCGTATCCGTGCGAGGCGTAGGCCAGAGAGCGGCGGTGGCGGCCGTGGGAGACGTAGCCGTTGCCGTAGCCGTTGCCGTAGCCGCTGTAGCCGCCGTAGCCGCCGTAGCCGTGGCTGGCACGTCTGTAGCCGCCGTAGGAGGAGGGAGCGGCGTAGGAGCGGTATCCACCGTGGTATCCGCCGTAGCCAGAGCTAGCAGAGACAACAGCCACCAGGGCAACCAGACACAGCAGCTGCAAAACAGTATACACAACATTAGGAGGTTTGCATGAGTGGAGTAACAAAGCTTTCAGATAATGGTGTACGGGTACATTGTGGCTGGAGTCCATCAGATCACTATTGAATTATAGATGTCTGCAGGAATAATAATTGTTACGGACATGCAAGGTAATATAGGTACGAACATTTTTATTTTAGAGATGATTCTGAATGAAACATATTTGCTTTTATTTCCAATATTTTATTATCGAACCATCTAGCATTCAGATGCGGGCAAAACCACAGCGAAGTTAACCCGCGCCCTGCAGGGGGGTTGATTTCCGCCCCCCCCCCTCTCAGGTTTTTCAAAGATAGCGAAAAAACGGCGGCGCGCAGCGCCGCCGAGTTTTGATACGCCTGTTAGGAGATCAATTGCAAACACTTTGAGAAAAAAAATATTCTCGGGTCATCTCAGGTCAGGTCACCAGACCAGGTCAAGTGACCCCACAACCAAAAATGTTTGGAGTTGTACCAAAGCCAGAGTTTTTTACCGATCAGGTTGAAACTTACAGGATGTCATGAGGGCATCAGTGCTTACAATTCCTTTCACTCGGAATTTTGATATCGGTGACCTAAGGTCAGGTCAATTTCGTAACCTCCCCATGATAAGTCAATGGGGAAATATACAAATACTTCCTATTGCAAGGATATGCATGGTACTAGTCCAATTACTTCTGGATCATGTTATTATAGGATATTCTTGATGATCCAAGTGTAAGTTTTGTTCAGTGACCTCTATTGGGTCATTTGAGGTCATGCGAGGTCACCATCACCTTTTTGTCAATAACTGTCGACATAATGAAGATAGAGAAGTAAAACAGACATCAATGTGTTTGTCTCTTCAAGACACGTCTTCCCATATGCAACATGCTCTACTTGGGTCACCACTTGACCTTGACCTTAGGTCAAATCGTTAAGTTGACTTAACAAGGTCACCATATATATCACTCAATGCACCTTGACAAGATAAACACAATGGCGTAAACAGTTTTACGTTATCTTTATTAAGTAAAATGTTAATAGCAAAAACGATTTAGCAAAAAAACGGAAATTTTTCTTGTTTGACCTCTGGAGCCTCAAATATTGCCCTGAGATCAAATCTGAGGACACTTTAACCATTGCAAATTTAACTGGCTGGCGTTTGCTTTTTTTCGTTTGTTTCTAACTATCATGGTTTCTGAGATATATGGGAATTTCAGGAGCGATGTCCTAAAACAGGAAAAAAACTGGAAAGTTTGACCTTTGATGACCTCTGGTGACCTCAATTTTGACCTGACTTAAAAAACACTGATATACTTTCGATAGAACATGTATGAAGCTATCACATGCCTTTTCCGCTTCTCGCTACGTTGCGTAGTTTTCGAGATCTAGGGGGGGGGGCGGAAATCAACCCACCCTGCAGTTCGTGTTCGGCGCAAAGCCCCTGCAGTGCGCGTGTTAAGCAATTCCCCTTCTGAACCTTCTGAGCCACTTACCGCAAGCTTGGCGTTCATCTCTGCAGATTTGGGATCTCCGGGTGCTGGGAGCGTAGACCAGTGAGTGTATACCTCCCACCACATGCCCTCCACTTTTATACCGTGCACCTTGTTTCGCCGTCCTTGAAAACTAAAGCCCGCGCCGCTGCCGGAGTGGTCGCTCAGTTGGGTGTGGCTCGCCGCTCGCCTCGGGGCAGTACCGCCATGATTTCGCGGTTACCGTCATGATTGGTAGATTGGACGTTTACGACAGTCTGATAAAAATTGACTCAGACGAAAGCGTAAGTCGATATCAGTATTTTGAATCATTTACTAAGTTTGAACAACAGACAGAGCAATATATTCATAGCTTGCGATTTGAAACTACTACCGTAATCTTTGAACATTTTTTTTTACATAATTGCCTTAGAAGTTAAAAAGCCCAGCTTTCTTAGGAAGGTTTTATTTCCCTTGATATTGACTACAATTTACCATATGCCGATATATCCTTTCAACATTTTCACGTACTTTTGGGAAAAGCTTTCAGCCCACTGCGGCTAATGTTAAAGGTATTTGGGAAATTATTTTGACCTAGGTCATTTTGATTTTCCCAGACAATTATTTGGCAGAATATTGAGAGCGGAAGTGCCAGAACAGAAGCACATACCACAATATGTCATAGCAGAGTATTGGTCAACAAATTGTCAGACTTTGGCGCTGTTGATACAAAAGCGCCAGATATATGTCGCGTTTCCAATTAAAATGCAGGTGGGTCATCGCGAATTTCTAGTTTTCTTTTCTGGAGCATCTTCTTCGTCTCCGGATAGTTAAAGCCTAAATATGGAGGAAATAATGGCTTTTCAATTTGGTCATCATCCTCCATGCTTTATGACTTACTTTACACTTGAATTAGCTTATATTTATGTTGTTGCGAAACGTTAGCGGCATGCGGTAAATAGCTTCCCACCCAGGGGGTGTCATCTCTCTAGCGACCATAGCCTCGGTGAACCTCGATGCATAGGCGTAACCACCTTACGAAAGTAGGTGGGGACGGAGGCACTTTGAAGTCGATTCTTTCTATGCAACGCCCATAGGCGTAATGTTAAAATCCGAAAATGTTACTGGGGACTGGTCCCGTGACCCCAGTGGTGGGTACGCGCCTGCCTCGATGACGTCAAAACCTTCGGCCAATGGGATGGCGCCACGTAGGGCTGTGACTGCTGCGGCATTTAAAGCGCACTGGCTGCTCACGCAGAGAAGATCTTCGTTGGCTGCGTTAAAAATGTGATTGCAAAATGGCAGTTTGTGCTTGCCTGACAGTTGTTTTGACTGATAGTTAATGACAGTTTATTGTATTTTTTGCATTGCCAATAAATGGGTGTCCTTACCAAACCCCGTCTATATCTCTACGTCCGAAAGATTACTGGCGGATCCAGTGGGGCATCATCGGCATCAGGGGCAGATGCCCCCCCCCCCCCCTGCAGGAATCTGGGAGGGGGGCATTCAATACAAGTATGCCCCCTCCCCCCGCGCGTTCCCTGCACTGAACGTGAAAAACAATGATCCTATGAGAAAACTTCATGCAAAAGGAAGTATTTTTCTCTCGAGTGATTTAATTTGAAGTTTGTATGTCTCCCCTTTTTAATGATAGAGAAAACAGCGCACCTGATGCCATCTAAGCATCCTCAACCGGAAAATTTCGCGCCGCTTCGCGGCATGACACAACTTTCGCAATTACTTAAACAAATTTGGAAAATTGGCAAAAGAATTCCATTAGGTAAGTGTCTGGCAGAGGCTCTCCTTGGCGGTTATTGCTGGGACTGGCGGATCCAGGGAGGGGGCATCAGAGATAAATACCCCCCTTCCACAGGTATCTTAGAGGGGCATTCAATACAAGTATTCCCCCCCGCACGTTCACTGCACTGAACGTGAAAAACAATGATGTTAGGAGAAAACTTCATGAAAACGGAAGTTTTTTTTTCTTCTCTTGAGTGATTGAATTTGAAGTTTGTATGTATCCCTTCATTGCAATGATAGACAAAACAGCGCACCTGATGCAATTCAAGCAGCCCCGGTGGCACTTAACCCGCACCCCGATGGTGGTGGTGGGGGGGGGGGGCAGAATCAGCCCCCTCCCGGATTTGCTCAATAATTTCAAAACTGTGATAGATATCAACGTCAAACTTGCAGTACATTTTGCTGCATCAATTATACGCCTTCTCGCCCAAAGTCCTGTTAAATTGATGTGGTATGGTGGGAAAGAAATAATGATGTTTTAATGACGCCATGTCATGGCATTTTTGGCGGAAAAACGATAAATGTTTGAACTATCGTAAAAAATAGAGTTTTGAAGCAAATTGCAAATGAAAACGTCAAAAGAAAATAAATGACATTTTCTTCAAAATGGCTATCTCGAATATTCTAAAATTTGTGTTTTTGACCGTCCAAAATAGGAAAAACTTTTTTTCGTAGAAAAAAAAAAAAACCATTTATTTGTGAATTTGAAAAGTTAATTTCTTAGCTCGAATACCAAAGTAAGGCGACCGGCCGAAATCTGCGGAGAAAAATGGGGGGTACCTTGTTGCCACAAAAAGATGCTCCCACGGAGAGAAGCTGGATCCGCCAGTGCGAAAGATAATGTAATTTGTTGTCACTCAGGCTTCATCAGATTTGATTTGGGGTCAATAGCTAACTCAGGGAAGGCCATCGAACGTGAAACATTCTCAAAATAGCGGAATTGTTTTAAGGAATAACTTTTGAGATACGCATCATAGAGTGATACTTATAGTTTTCACCATTGTGTTTCTCTGTCGAGACACATCGAATGGTATATCGGATGATCATGACCTAGTTAGGTCATATTCGAAAATTGACCTGTCCTGTGCTCAGGTCAAGGCAGATCAAGTTCAAATTTTACATCAATCAACGTGTCTCGACGAGCGATGCACATTGTTGATAACTCTACCTTCATTTGGCAAAGAGTTATTGAATACAGAAAACACGTAACCTCTTGGGTCACCTGAGTTGGCCTCGTAGAGGTCACACAACACAAATATGACTTGGATCTTTGTATTTGGCACAAGAATGGTATAGGCACCTGGTGAAAACTGGTCAAATTTAAGCGTTTTCTGTGGATTTCTAGCGGAAAACAAGCGTGAACAACAAGCGTTCTCTGACAAGCGGAAAACGGCGTTCGATAGCTTGAGACAAGCTCTATCGAAAGTATTCGGTCTTTTTTTAGGTCAGGTCAATATTGAGGTCACCAGAGGTCATCAAAGGTCAGATTTTCCAGTTTTAGGACTTCGCTTCGAACACCCCAAATATCTCGGGAACTATGATAGCTAAGAACAAACGGAGAAAAGCAATCGACAGCCCTTGAAAACTGCAATCACTGCAGGAATCGGATATTTCGGCAAAAAGTGCACCCACAGTGCGTTTATCGTTAATAAGTTCTACAAAGTCGGAAATCATTAAAGCCTTCTATTTGTCCTTGCGTATGTATATATATTCCAGTACCTAATTCTGCTTCTCCTTTTCACTACTTTTCTATTTCTACGATTCTAAATATTCAGACTTCAGCAATTTTGGCTCATTTCTAATGGTCATACTAGTTAGATAATGTAATTGTTATGTGTCTGTACATTTTTGTTTCGTCGTAAAAGTAATTATTTGCATTACTGTTGAATTGTTGGACGTCAATTCAGGCATTAGAGTTCGATGTGTGATTTTGAAGTTAAATGATCTATTCAGATAGCTACTGCAGTGTGCTGCAAAAATTATGGTATCTAAAATACTTTACGTAAAATATTGTTATGAGACAAGAAAATACAGCAGTACTATACAACTAATTGTACCTATGCACACCAACCTACACATGCGCTGCTAATGATAGTGAAAATAAACTTAAACGGCACCCCGCTGGGGTCTCCAGCCGAATGCGCCCCGCTGGGGAGGGGAAATCCCTCCTCGTATCTTCCGAACCAATGCCCGCAGCGAGACGCACAAGGCGGCGATCGAAAGGTCAGAACGAGATAAATTGGAGAGTGCTTAAAATGTGTTTTTTAAGGTCATAGGTCAGAAAGTCAAAGATCAGAACTGAGGTATTTTAGTTTTTGGGCCATACTTTCCATCCAAAGCCTTAGATTGCGACTATTATCTCACAAGGTGCTCTCAAAGATATATTGCATCTCCCGTATAAGCGAAAGTGAAATTGTAGGCAAAGGTCAAGGTGTGTGATGCTTCTCAGGTCACAAAAAGGTTTGGCAAGAGTTCTACGAAAGTCATGCGACACATGTTTTATGGGTTATTCTACACGTACAATTCGATAGTAGAAGCCATTTTTACAACCTGACACCATATAAGGTCAAGGTCAGGTCATAAGGTCAACATTCGAAATTGATTAATCAAAATAAAAAGGCATGTTTTAGACCAGATTTGTCTCAGAAATACAGCAGTAGCATGCATTTGTCTGTTTCTGGTCAATACAAGCCAAAAAACGTAACTTAAAAAAATGACGTCAAGAGTAACTTATACATAGGGAGCAATAGCCAGTAAAAATACAGATATTGCTTTGATATTTGGCTTGGGTATCGTCCATACTTAATTCTGTCATATATATTCCATTTTTTTAATATCTTCAAAAAATGATTTTAAGGAAAGTTTTCTGAAGAAAACAAAATAGTTTTGTTTATTTTTAGGGGTCCAAAACCAAACAAAATTGAAATTCCGAGATCGAAATTTTGAGGTGAATCTCATTTACTTTCTCTTGAAGTTTTTTATTTGCAATTTGCTTTAAAATTCGGTTTTCTACGATTTTTAAACATTTCTCGTTTTTCACCAAAAATGGCATAACATGACGTCATTAAAACGTCATTATCTCCAAAAGTACTCAATCAATGTCAGTAAAATTTGTTGAGAAGATGTGGAATTGATGCCAAATAAGGTACTGCAAGTTGCAAGTCGTTATCTGTCATCGTTTTCAAGTTATTGAGAACATCCTGGGGGGGGGGGGGGGATTTGTCCCTCCCCTCCAGCGGGGCGCGGGTTAAAGCCACTCGCCTGACGTGGTGGCAACACATACGTTTCATAACGTCAGCTTACTTGCGAACATATCAGGGGCGATAAACTGGAGGCCCCCCTGCCAACTTGTCAAGAGGCCCCGTGATAACTTGCCAGGAGGACCCCCACTACTATTTGCATCCCCAATCTCATTTCCGAAGTTACACCCCTTGCGTATCATTGTTGTAAACTCAGCTGCTGCAAATTTCAGCAAGATTCGCCGTATATGTAAAACGTTATGCAAGGAAAACACCAGGGGGTCATTTTAGGACCCCTCCCCCGTCGGACGAGGGTTAAGGAGTGGGTGGTAGTTTGGTAGGGGTAGAGAGAGATAGGTGGTGATTTCTGTGACATTTACGGTAGATTTAATATCCATAATCAATATTATCGTCGTTGTCGTCGTCGATCGTTGTCGATTTAGAACAGTGAACGTGACCAGAACGGGCAAAATGCACTCATGTTCACACTTGATCACATAGGGACACCCAGTCATCATATTGCTAAATCGTGACCAGCAGCGTTTTAGTGACATGATGCTCACTACTACATTTGTGGTACTGCTTTGTTCCGCGTGTTGTCCAATTTTATTTAAGTCTTCACTCTCAAGTAAGACATGTTGCCCATAATAAGGGTCGCATTCTCTTAATTTACGTATCTAAGGTAGAACTAATCATATTTCCACTTTACGACCATAAATAAATACATGTTGACGGCATGGTTACAATTACTGAACTGACAAACGTTCAAAAATGTTCTGAGGGCAGAATACTGTACGCACAGTGCAGACAGGGGTTCCGCCACAGGGGGACGGGGGACACGTGTCCCCCCCAATATTTTCGCATTTTAGCAATACGCCTATGGGCGTTGCATGGAAAGAATCGACTTCAGAATGCCTCCGTCCTCCCCAACTTTCGGAAGATGGCGGTGCCCTTGAGTGCAGGCAATCAGTATAACTAGTGTATCCCAACATTAGTTATTGCCTCACGTAGGTAACGTTACCTGTCCTGCCTGGTCTTGCACTTACCAGTGCAGGGTCAAGTTTCACACCAAGGGTTTACTGCAGAGTGAAGTGAACCTTCAGTGTGAAACATTCGCCAGTGCCGTGTCTCAAGCACTGCAGTGAGTGTCTAGTGTCCACTGTCCATGCATAGTCATAGTCCATTTACGTATCCGTACTAGTGTTTGTTTCAAATGTTAGGACGATGTGAATTGTCCATCAGGATATGGTGAACAGCTGGCTTCTTACTAATTGTAAGCTACAGTTTTCTTAATAACAAATCATGTCTTTTACCTATTGCGAGGCAGCTTGCTTTGTAAGCTCTTTATATCGTTTGTTTTTACTTGACATTTTCAAATGTGATAAACACAGTTGTTGCAATCAAATGAACATCCGTATATTGTTTCCGCGTCCAAAATTCTAAAAAGGATTCCGACAGTGAAGTGTGCACTTAGTGGTGGTAGGCAGAACGGTATCCGTAGGCACGGGGAGCATAGCTGTACGCAGGGGAGGCGTATCCGTAGCTACGGGGAGCGTATCCGTGGGAGGCGTATCCGTAGCTGCGGGGAGCGTATCCGTATCCGTGCGAGGCGTAGGCCAGAGAGCGGCGGTGGCGGCCGTGGGAGACGTAGCCGTTGCCGTAGCCGTTGCCGTAGCCGCCGTATCCGCCGTAGCTGCCGTAGCCGTGGCTGGCACGTCTGTAGCCGCCGTAGGAGGGAGCGGCGTAGGAGCGGTATCCACCGTGGTATCCGCCGTAGCCAGAGCTAGCAGAGACAACAGCCACCAGGGCAGCCAGACACAGCAGCTGCAAAACAGTATACACAACATTAGGAGGTTTAAAGCTTTAAGATAATGGTGTACGGGTATATTGTGGCTGGAGTGCATCAGATCACTATTTAATTATAGATGTCTGCAGGAATAATAATTGTTACGGACATGCAAGGTAATATAGGTACGAACATTTTTATTTTAGAGATGATTCTGAATGAAACATATTTGCTTTTATTTCCAATACGATATTGACGAACCATATTGCCGGCAAAACCACAGCGAAGTTAAGCAATTCCCCTTCTGAACC
The DNA here is from genome assembly GCA_036785665.1 of Chirona hameri. Classification (NCBI taxonomy): domain Eukaryota; kingdom Metazoa; phylum Arthropoda; class Thecostraca; order Balanomorpha; family Balanidae; genus Chirona; species Chirona hameri. The sequence continues at coordinate 5,799 of JAXIVJ010004315.1, read as the reverse complement.
TTTTGAGCCACTTACCGCAAGCTTGGCGTTCATCTCTGCAGCTTTGGGATCTCCGGGTGCTGGGAGCGTAAACCAGTGAGTGTATGCCTCCCGCCACATGCCCTCCACTTTTATACCGTGCACCTTGTTTCGCCGTCCTTGAAAACTAAAGCCTGTGCCGTTGCCGGAGTGGTCGCTCAGTTGGGTGTGGCTCGCCGCTCGCCTGGGGGCAGGACCGCCATGATTTCGCGGTTACCGTCATGATTGGTAGCTGGGACCGCGTCTGTCCTTCAACGCGTGGCGACTGTGGGTGCATGACGGGGGAGGGTGCAGGAGCCAGACGCGAGAGTGCGTGTCCTGACGGTGTTTGAGGTCTCCAGTGCGCCGGCGTCGGCTGTTATTGAACTGGTTATTCTACGAATGGTTCGTTCACGGAATACCTGGTTGTCATTACAATGGAAGGGTTTCACGCATGTTGATGGTGCTAATTATCTGGGACGTTGTTGCCAGGAGGAGCAACAAGCAATGGAGCTCGATGTTAAATTATAAAAGCGAAAAAACATTTTTGATATAGACGTTTACGACAGTCTGATAAAAATGGACTCAGACGAAAGCGTAAGTCGATCTCAGTATTTTTATTCATTTACTAAGTTTGAACAACAGACAGAGCAATATATTCATAGCTTGCGATTTGAAACTACTACCGTAATCTTTAAACATTTTGTTTTGTTTACATAATTGCCTTAGAAGAAAGCCCAGCTTTCTTAGGAAGGTTTTATTTCCCTTGATATTGACTAAAATTTACCATATACCGATATATCCTTTCAACATTATCACGTACTTTTGGGAAAAGCTTTCAGCCCGCTGCGGCTAATGTTAAAGGTATTTGGGAAATGATTTTGACCTAGGTCATTTTGATTTTCCCAGACTATTATTTAGCAGAATATTGAGAGCGGAAGTGCCAGAACAGAAGCACATACGACAATATGTCATAGCAGAGCATTGTTCAACAAATTGTCAGACTTCGGTGCTGTTGATACAAAAGCGCTATATATATGTCGCGTTTCCAATTAAAATGCAGGTGGGTCATCGCGAATTTCTAGTCTTCTTTTCTGGAGTATCTTCTTCGTATCCGGATACGCTAAAGCCTAAATATAGAGAAAATAATGGTTTTTCAATTTGGTCATCATCCTCCATGCGTTATGACTTATTTTACACTTGAATTAGCTTGTATTTATGTTGTTGCGGAACGTTAGAGGCATGCGGTAAATGCTCCCCACCCAGGGGGTGTCATCTCTCTAGCGGCCATAGGCTCGGTGAGCCTCTATGCATAGGCGTAACCACCTTACGGAAGTAGGTGGGAACGGAGGCACTTCGAAGTCGATTCTTTCCATGCAACGCCCATAGGCGTAATGCTAAAATCCGAAAATGTTACTGGGGACTGATCCCGTGACCCCAGTAGTGGTTATGCGCCTGCCTCGATGACGTCACAGCCTTCGGCCAATGGGATGGCGCCACGTAGGGCTGTGACGGCTGCGGCAATTAAAGCGCAAAGGCTGCTCATGCAGAGAAGACTTCGTTGGCTGCGTTAAAATGTGATAGCAAGATGGCAGTGTGTGCTTGCCTGACAGTTGTCTTGACTGATAGTTAATGACAGCTTATTGTATGTTTTGCAGTGCCAATCATGCCGAAATGTGCTGTGGCGCGGTGCACTTCAAGCACCAAGAAGCATGGGCGTAACCACCACTGGGTACACTGGGTACACTGTACCCAGTACAATTCAAAACCCCACATTTTACTGGGTACTGTACCCAGTAAAAATTGAAGACTCCAACTTGCATTTATTTAGTTTCAAATGTGCTTATCTGATAAGTCAACAGGGATACAAAAGTAAAAACAAAAATTTGAGAAGTAAAAATCAAATCAGGGGTGGTAAAAATGCTTTGAGTGGCCCCGACCAAAAAAGGCACCTAAAGAATGACCCCAGCTGAGCTAGGGTCATTTTCGCAGCGCATGGAGTCTGTCACTAGCGCCACCTACCGCCGCCACGGGTTACGACACTGCTAATATTGGGAATATTTAACCAAAACCACATGTACTTGACTTTATCAATTCCTAATTACTTGCTTCATCAGAATATGATATTACCTATGCCAATTCTTACCTGTATTTTCCTCCACAGACTGTTCATGTCATTACATTTATAAATCAGAATTAGGGTTTCAATTATCAAATACATTTTAAATTAAGGGAGTGAGAAATTCACAGTAAAACTCAGACAAAAATAGCGGAAAAAGGGTTGCATGTACAAATGGTGTTGTAGGACACCGTCTGGAAAAATATCAACAAATTTGTCACATTCATACAGACTCAATATTTTTGCCATACCAATCCACACATAATGAAAAAATCAAAGTATACCTATTACTTTGTAGCACTCCATTCTCAACAGAAAATAAACAAACGTGAGCAATCGGGACAACGTAAAATGTTGAGGGCCAGACGTTCCGCGTAATCTCTTATTGATGGTGTTGCTGCTGGGACCGTCAAAGTGCCTTGTGCGTGCATCTAAAATGGTTAACCCACGCACAGACGGGGTTCGCACCAAGTTCGAACCGACGGGGGGGGGGGGTGGATACCCGCCCCTACAAGATTTCAAAAGTCATGTAACTTATAGCGACAAACAGAAACAGGTTAGATAGCTCGAAGGAAACAAGGTCCAATGAAAGTACTAAGTCATAATTTTAGGTCAGGTCATTTAGGCCATTGAGGTCACTAGAGGTCAAGAAAGGTAAAATTTAGGCCATAAATGGGTGTCCTTACCAAAACCCGTCTATATCTCGCGAACAAAAAGAGGTAGCGACGCGCGAAAACAAACGTCCGAAAGATTACTGGCGGATCCAGTGGGGGGGGGATCAGGGGAAAATTGCCCCCCCCCCCCCCGCAGGAATCTGGGAGGGGGGCATTCAATACAAGTATGTCCCCCCCCCCCCCGCGCGTTCCCAATTTATCGTAAAATCGTCTTTGCAGCAGTCAAAATCCAGCTATCTACAGTCAAAAACCGGAAAATTTCGCGCCGCTTCGCGGCATGACACAACGTTCATAATAGCTTATACAAATTTGGAAAATGGGAAAATGAATTACATTAGGTACGTGTCTGGCAGAGGGCCTCCTTGGCGATAATTGCTGGCACTGGCGGGTCGAAGGGGCATCAGCAACAAATGCCCCCCCCCCTCCACAGTAATCTGAGAGGGGCATTCAATACAAGTATGCCCCCCCCCCCGCGTGTTACCTGCACTGAACGTGAAAAAAAATGATCCTATGAGAAAACTTCATGAAAACGGAAGTATTTTTCTCTCGAGTGATTGAATTTGAAGTTTGTATGTCTCCCTTTTTTAATGATAGAGAAAACAGCGCACCTGATGCCATTCAAGTATCCCCAACCGGAAAATTTCGCGCCGCTTCGCGGCATGACACAACTTTCGCAATTACTTATACAAATTTGGAAAATTGCCAAATGAATTCCATTAGGTAAGTGTCTGGCAGAGGCTCTCCTTGGCGGTTATTGCTGGCACTGGCGGATCCAGGGGGGGGGGGGGCATCAGAGATACATAACCCCCTTCCACAGGAATCTTAGAGGGGCATTCAATACAAGTATACCCCCTCCCCCCCCCCCCGCACGTTCCCTGCACTGAACGTGAAAAACAATGATGTTAGGAGAAAACTTCATGAAAACGGAAGTTTTGTTTCTTCTCTTAAGTGATTGAATTTGAAGTTTGTATGTATCCCTTTCTTGCAATGAAAGACAAAACAGCGCACCTGATGCAATTCAAGCAGCCCCGGTGACACTAAACCCACACCCCGAAGGTGGTGGTGGGGGGGGGGGGCAGAATCAGCCCTCTCCCGGATTTGCTCAATAATTTCAAAACTGTGATAGATATCAACGTCAAACTTGCAGTACATTTTGCTGCATCAATGATACGCCTTCTCGCCCAAAGTCCAGATAAATTGATGCAGTATGGTGGGAAAAATGATGTTTTAATGACGCCATGTCATGCCATTTTTGGCGGAAAAACGATAAATGTTTGAACAATCGTAGAAAATAGAGTTTTGAAGCAAATTGCAAATAAAAACGTCAAAAGAAAATAAATAACATTTTCTTCAGAATGGCTATCTCGAATATTCGAAATTTTTTGTTTTTGACCGGCCAAAATAGGAAAACATATTTTTTTCGGAGAAAAAAATATCATTTTTTTGTGAATTTAAAAAGTGAATTTCTTAGCTCGAATACCAAAGTAAGGCGATCAGCCCAAATCTGCGGGGAAAAATGGGGGTACCTTGTTGCCACACAAAGATGCCCCCACGGAGAGAGGCTGGATCCGCCAGTGCGAAATATAATTTAATTTGTTGTCAATCAGGTTTCATTGATATGGGATCAATAGCTAACTCAGGGTAGGCCATCGAACTTGAAACATTCTCAAAATAGCGGAATTGTTTTTAAGGAATAACTTTTGAGATACGCATCATAGAGTGATACTTACAGTTTTCATCATTGTGTTTCTCTGTCGAGACACATCGAATGGTATATCGGATGATCATGACCTAGTTAGGTCATATTCGAAAATTGACCTGTCCTGTGCTCAAGTCAAGGCAAATCAAGAAGTTCAAATTTTACATCAATCAACGTGTCTCGACGAGTGAAGCACATTGTTGATAACTCTACCTTCATTTGGCAAAGAGTTATTGAATAATACAAAAACAAAACACGTAACCTCTTGGTTCACTTGAGTTGACCTCGTAGAGGTCACATAACACAAATGTGATTTGGATCTTTGCATTTGGCACAGGAATGGTGTAGGCACCTGGTGAAAACTGGTCAAATTTAAGCGTTTTCTGTGGATTTCTACGTGTTTTTATTTTCTCCATTTACTTATAATGGAAGTTTATCAAATCCAATTGACCTTCGGTCACCGATATTACAAATTCGAGATATACGAATTGTAGGTACTTATGGGCTAAGGCCTAAATGAATCCTGTGAGTTTCAAACCGCTTGGTCGAGCACTTTGGCACGGCCACAAACTTTCAAAAAACTTGCTTGGAGGTGGGATCACTTAACATGACTTGTTGACCTGACCAGAGATGACCGAGATAACAAATGGCACACAATTTGGGTGATTGCTCCCCAAAGAGTTATGCCAAGTTTGGCGTCGCTGCGTGTCGACGTTTTACGTCGACTGCGTGTCGACGTCGACGTTTTATATATATATATATATATATATATATATATATATATATATATATATATATATATATATATATATATATATATATATATATATATATATATATATATATATATATATATATATATATATATATATATATATATATATATATATATATATATATATATATATATATATATATATATATATATATATATATATATATATATATATATATATATATATATATATATATATATATATATATATATATATATATATATATATATATATATATATATATATATATATATATATATATATATATATATATATATATATATATATATATATATATATATATATATATATATATATATATATATATATATATATATATATATATATATATATATATATATATATATATATATATATATATATATATATATATATATATATATATATATATATATATATATATATATATATATATATATATATATATATATATATATATATATATATATATATATATATATATATATATATATATATATATATATATATATATATATATATATATATATATAT